>JACXGI010000723.1:69248-104620 GCA_016801175.1 Esox masquinongy | reverse complement strand
TGTAAGATTGCGAGGACATCTCCTGTGCACAGCCCTCTTCAGATCACCCCACAGATGTTCAATTGGATTCAGGTCTGGGCTCTGGCTGGGCCATTCCAAAACGTTAATCTTCTTCTGGTGAAGCCATGCTTTTGTAGATTTGGATGTGTGCTTTGGGTCGTTGTCGTACTGAAAGGTGAACTTCCTCTTCATCTTCAGCTTTCTAACGGACGCCTGAAGGTTTTGTGCCAAAATTGCCTGGTATTTGGAAGTGTTCATAATTCCCTCCACCCTGAGTAAGGCCCCGGTTCCAGCTGAAGAAAAACAGCCCCAAAGCATGATGCTGCCACCACCATGCTTCACTGTGGGTATGGTGTTCTTTGGGTGATGTGCAGTGTTGTTTTTGCGCCAAACATACCTTTTGGAATTATGGCTAAAAAGTTCAACCTTGGTTTCATCAGACCATAACACATTTACCCATGTGCTTTTGGGAGACTTGATGTTTGTTTTTGCAAACTTCAGCTGGGCTTGGATGTTTTTCTTTGTAAGAAAAGGCTTCCGTCTTGCCACCCTACCCCATAGCCCATTCATATGAAGAATACGGGAGATTGTTGTCACATGTAGCACACAGCCAGTACTTGCCAAAGAATTCCTGCAGTTCCTTTAATGTTGCTGTAGGCCTCTTGGAGGCCTCCCTGATCAGATTTCTTCTCGTCTTTTCATCAATTTTGGAGGAACGTCCAGTTCTTGGTAATGTCTCTGTTGTGCCATATTGTCTCCACTTGATGATGACTGTCTTCACTGTGTTCCATGGTATATCTAATGCTTTGGAAATTCTTTTGTACCCTTCTCCTGACTGATATCTTTCAACAATGAGATTCTCTGATGCTTTAGAAGCTCTCTGTAGACCATGGGTTTTGCTCTGAGATGCAACTAAGAAAATGTCAGGAAAATCCCACTAGAACAGCTGAACTTTATTTGTGATGAATCAGAGTCACTTTAAATGATGGCAGGTGTGTAATGACTTCTATTTAACATGAGTTTGAATGTGATTGGTTAATTATGAACACAGCCACATCCCCAGTTATATGAGGGTGTGCACACTTATGCAACCAGGTTATCGTGAGGTTTTTATTTTTCATTTTTCCCTTCGAAGATTTCAGTTTGTTTTTTTATTTGAATTGTTCACATTATAGGTCACATTAAAAGTGGAAAAAGTTCTGACATGATTTATCTTTGTCTCATTCTTTTACATCACAAAAACCTGGCATTTTAACAGGGGTGTGTAGACTTTTTATATCCACTGTATATATATGAGTTGTCACTGTAAGCCAGCAACAAAACAACACAGGTCAGAGTGAGTTCCCTTTCAGCTGCTGAGCATTCTCTCCTGCAAGGAGAGGGAAGCAGCTAGGAAACATACAAGGCAATTTACAGTAGCCTATACATTTTCACAGAAAATGTACACAATTAAAGCAGCCATTTGTAAGATTTTCACCACACAAAAGTAGAAAAATTATAACCACATTATAAAGATGTTATTTGAAATTGAGAGCTTCCCAAATAGTTGCCGGTGTATTTACACTCAGTAGATTTTGCATCTTCCAATGATATTCTGTTGTTCATTTTGGTCTGGTCGTTGTGTAGCTGCCAGTCCGAAAGAAAATGAGAAAGCTTTGGGAAAATGTAAGTATATATTGACATCGCATTTTAGCAATGAAAGATACAGACATGAAAAGCTACTTGTTGGCTATATTTCTCTATATGAAAAGCTAAATGAAAAGCTTCTCTATATTTGGCTATATGAAAAGCTACTTGTTGGCTAGGTTATACAACAAGTAACAAACTAATTTCACTATTATGACTAACTTGTTGCAGGTGCCATTAGCCTTGAACATGTATAAAAAAAAACTTTTTTTTCGCTTGGTTATAGTTATACCATGGTCAGGATAGGCTGTGAATATGGGAATACCAGCCCACTCGTTGTATAGCAATAGCTGAAATACCAAGCTAGCGGTTATCTGGTTAACCTAGGAAGCTTTTCATTTCCTGCGACACTGGCCTAGGACATGTATACAAAAAGTGTTTGTTCGCTCGGTTAGTTTCACCACGGCGAGGATTGGTTATGAAAATGGGAATTCCGAACCACATGTTGTATTACCTGGTATTACCTAGATTGCCAAGCTAGCTAGTTGTTATCTACTTAGTTGCTAAGGCTATCTAGCCGCAAGTACATTGTTTCTGCTATTGTCCTTGTAGCCAATAGAGGGCATACTAACTTCTCCGTTAATGTCTACATTTTTGTAATAATTATTTTTGTACTACAATTAGTTTAATGAAATTGTAAGGATTATGTGCACTCGTATATCAAATTATCAGGGAAGTTTATAGCCACAAGCATAGACAGCTGGGCTTACTAGGATATCTGATGAAATGAACCAAATCTGTTTGTCCCAGCGGCACCGCATAATCATCAATTTGTTCACCAGCGTTTTCATAGCCTCAACCAAGGATGTAGGTTTTTGTTGCATATTGGGGAGGGGGGGGGGGTCAATGGATCCCAGGATTTTCACTCTTTTCCAGGTTGAAATTCACCTGTATGTAATATGGGGAGGCCATAACCCTCCTGTCCCCCCCTCCCAAATCTATACCCCTGGCCTCAACCCTCCTCTTTACCTTCTCAAAACCCATTAGAGTAGAATAGAGGGTTGGAGTTCTGTCATTGTCATATAAGCGTTTTTGAGAAGGAGACAATGTTTTTTTAAAGGAGAACTTAGAAAACTCAAGGAGCATGCAATTCAGATATTCCATTTGACAGTGTATTTGCCATTTCTGCTCTCCACTAATAACGGAGACGTCATTAGCATGCAGTCCACAGACACATACACGGCACGCTCCTATGTGGTATTCTCAAGTCTGGCCTAGCCTGCTCCAATTGAAAGAAACAGATAAAGTTGCTGGAGTGATTCTACTGGTTAGGAGTGTTTAAACCAAGTAGTCTATGATTTGGTTAACTGCCTTGCAGTAAGTCCATCACTTGTTTGTTATATACTGTAGACTATTGGTTTTACTGAAGACCTGCCACAGTCTACTATTAATTGTGCCTAATATTAAACAGTTATGGAACAAATACATTATTTGTTAGTTAACCTGATTTCGTATATGATTCATAATTACCAATAATGTAAATTAATGTTAACGTATGGAGTTCTGCATGTTGAATTTTTCATGTTGCACTAAAGCCTGATGCTGAATAAAATAGAGGTAGTTGATTAGCACGTTTTTTCTACTGTTATTGTACGAAAACTCCATGGCGGTTCAGAATAACCATGTTGATATCCTCAAACGTTGAGAAACCGCACTCGATACGATGGGATGCCTATGCGAATACAAACAGATAGTAGACTCTGCTCTATTAGTTTACGTGGCAATTATTCCATAAAATAGGAAACATTTTATAGACAACGTTCCGTTTCTAACCTCATTTCGCTGGAGCTGAAAAAAGTTGCTGAGATAGTTGGAGTTAAGGGACGAGCTCAAGTCCGCCGCGGGAGTCTTGCAGTAGTTCAGATCTGGGTGGGAAGAGTTGGGTTCGGGTCTAAAGGCGTCAAAAGCGCTCTGGTGGTTCTGGTGGGTGTCTTGTAGAGAGAGATAGACCCAATTGAGTAGCTGTGCAGGCTGGTACACAGAGGCACTGGTGTCTATGGCAGACATCAAGCTCATCTTTCAAATGGGTACACCGCCGCTGTTTTTGGATTGGTCTCAACTTTCGGGAATTCTGCTCACTCTCGCTCTTTCTAAACTTAAACGGATTCGCCACTTTCTATTCCCCACCCGGCCGTGGCAATATTTCCTTGTTCCTCTGCCCGTAGAGACCCTATATCATCCTCGTGCTGGGAGATTAGTCTCCGTTTATACGGTTAAGCAAACGTCATTGCTCTAACATGTCAGTATAAAAAGTTTTCAGCCGCTACTCACGGCCCGTTATCTCCCTATATTTGCAGTGGGGCAGCCACCCGGAGCCTCATTGGATATGCAACGCACACTGGGGATGCGTCATGACGCACTAGGCTCCAAACATTTTTTTCTCTCGTTCCTGTTGACTTGATGCTTGTTGAATCTCTGTTGGGTTCATTGTTGACTTTTGAAATACAATCTTTATCTACCAAAATAATACAATTAAGTTTGTAATCCGTTATGTGAGATATCTTGCTTTGCCTACAAATTATTGTTACTTGGGGTGCTCTTAGTACTACATAAGGCTGTGCAACGTTAAAATCAAGTGTAAGAAATGGTTCAGCAAATAACGACCAGTTGAAAATGTTGTGATTATGCTGGCCTTCTGCGCATGCATCCTATGTTTTGCTGCCTGCACAACGTTTGTGATTAAGGCATCTTCCATTTTAATGTTGTCAAGGGGATGGGACTTTCAACATCATAATTCCTGGTGAAACACAGTTAACTGGGTGGAACTTTCAACTTCATAGACTGATCCTTACTGATGATCTGGTTTGTGTCATGTCAAATCGAGTCACCGGATGCCTAAAATTGTGATGTCTATTGTTCCCTTAAAGGATGGTACTATGAAACGCAGAGGGTGTTTTCCAGAGAGTAGCAAGGGCATCAATGAACCATCAAATTTGGATACACTCAAGACTTAAATGATGCAATTCATGTTACAAGTTTAGTTAATAAAACAAGCGTGAAATTAAAATGAACCAATCCCTCCAACTGTTTTAGAGGAAATAAACCTCAGTTACAACAATTAATTAATCATAAATATTTTGTACAAGACATAAACAAATACATTGTGTCATATAATTAGGTCTGTGTATCTGTTATTTTGTTTGAAATTAATATATGGTTTCTTTTGGGATTCCACTTTACTTGTGGAGGCTACAATGCTTCACAGTCGCTGGCAGATGCCCACTTCAAAATTAAAGTTTCCCAATGTATAGTGGGCTGCCTCTGCTTCAGCGGATAAGTTCATTAGAGTTACCTGCCTCAGAAACCATCAATTAACTGAACATCAGATTGCAGCCCAAATAATTGCTTCACAGAGTTCAAGTAACTGAGACATCTCAACATCAACTGTTCGTAGGATACTGCGTGAATCAGGCCTTTAAATTCAAATTGATGCAAAGAAACCACTACTGAAGGACAGCGATAAGATGAGACATGCTTGGGCCAAGAAACACCAGAAATGGACATTAGACTGGTAGAAATCTCTCTTTTGGTCTGATGAGTTCAATTTTGAGATTTTTGGTTCCAACCATTGCGTCTTTGTGAGACATAGAATGGGTGAATGGATAACCTCAGATGGATGGATCATCACAGTGGTTCCCATCATGAAGCATGGAGGAGGAGGTGTGATGGTGTGGGGGTGCTTTGCCTTTGACACTGTCTGGGATTTCTTTTATGAATTCAAGCACACTCAACAAGCATGGCTACAACAACATTCTGCAGCGATATGCCATCCCATCTGGTTTGCTTTTAGTGGGACTATCATTTGTTTTTCAACAGGACAATGACCCAAAAAACACCTTGAGGCTGTGTAAGGGCTATTTGACCTAGAAGGATAGTGATGGTGCTGGATCAGAATACCTGGCCTCTACAATCACCCGACCTCAACCCAATTGTGATGGTTTGGGATGAGTTGGACCGCATTGTGAAGGAAAAGCAACCAACAACAGCTCAGCAAATGTGTATGCCTTCAAGACTGTTGGAAAAGCATTCCAGGTTATTACCTCATGAAGCTGGTTGAGAGAATGCTAAGTGTGCAAAGCTGCCATCAAGGCAAAGGGTGGCTACTTTGAAGAACCTAAAGTATAAATGTATTTTGATTTATTTAACACTTTCTGGTCACTACATGATTCCCTATGTTATTTCACAATTTTGATGTTGAAAATAGTAAAACTAAAGTACACTTGAATGAGTAGGTGTGTCTAAACGTTTGACTGGTACTGTATATTCTGATCTTTTAAAAATATAAAAACACTTGGCACAGTGATTCCCTATACTAGTCTGTTTGTTGTCTCTATGAATTGGATTTCATAGTTTATTGCACACAAAGGAAGGGATGGATTTTTAATTTGTACTGTCTACAGAGTTTGTATTTACCTTTCAACATTGAATTTGCTGCTAAACAGGTACAGTAGCTCTACAAAGCTAAACATTTAGCAGACACTTTTATCCAGTAGTGAGTGCAATCATATTTATTATTTAAACTTGATTCTCCCTGTGAGAATCAAACCCACAACCCTGAAATCACAAACACCATGCTCTTACCAAGTAAGCAACAGGGTATGTACAGATATAGCATTATGTACAGTTATTTAAATAGTAACGATAACTAACTTAAAGGTCTAATTTTGCTGCACAATCATGCAAATGTGAATTGTTTTGAAAAGCATTTGCTATTGCATGTGATTACACAATTTTAATTCATTTAAAAAATAATGAAATGTCCATCAGGTCAGAGTTTGTAAAGAATCCCCCCCACAACCAAAGAAATGCAGTTACTTGTGAGGCCAAATAAAATTAGATTTTATAAAAACGGCAACAAGTTGTTAAAGATAAACATTGGGCCTTAATATCTGATGCTCTGTGTTCTGTCACTGATAACACTCAACCTAATTAGGCCTAATCCTACTGAAGAAGAGATAAACAGATGGTTGTATTTACTCGGCAATAGACAGAGGTGAGATTCCCAGGCTTCTTACAACAACTTGCTTTCTATGCTCCTATATTTGTGTGCCTGTCTTGGAAGTTGGAACCACCAGCTTACAGCTTTCTAGGTGAGTTTTCTGGGCCAGAGGGTTCAACAACAAGTTTTTGACCAGATACAACTAATTCTCATAGCGTAGATATTATCATGTTCCACTCGACAGGCATACAACTTTGCCTGGCTAGTCAAATAAAACACATTTTACTAGCTGCCACTGAACCTGGTTGACTGTTCATCCAAACTCTAGGCTAAATGAAATATCTGGGATTAAAAATAACGTTTTTACAATTGGAATAATTTCTAAGTCTACTACATGACAACAGTAGCACTTGCAAGTTATCTTTAATATGTAGGCTACTAATAATGACAATCCGTGATAATATAACTTGAACACAGTTTATAATTAATTATTTTTACTGTTATTTTACCAAGTGATTAAGAATACATTTTTACAGAAAACAATGTGGAAGCAATTAGGGTTTATAGCCTGGTGGAACGACAGATTTTTCAGCTTTTCAACTCAGTGTAACAAATTTTCAGATTCTCTAATTGCTAGGCTACTTGTTGCCCTTACATTGCTGAATTAGTTAAAGGAATACAAAAATTCTAAATCTACACGTTACTTTAAGGACACGAAGGACTCAACATTTTAGAGAAGGCAGATCAAGCATTGAATTGTCATTCATGGAGAAACCTCACAAACAGTGGAACATCCTCACATTCCCTCTTGTGGCATCACCATGGAAGAACCGTATCTTCAGCATCTACACCTCCATTTCACTTATTGGCCCTTACTCCAGGAAAGAGCCTGCATGTCTTACATCTAAATAAAACACAACAGGAAGTTATCATTAATAATGAAACAATCAGAAATAGCCTCCTCTCATTTCATTTCATTTCCTGGTAACTGGTATCACTATTATCTTTTAGGCTTTCAGCCTGTCTAATGTTTGTATAATGTCTACTTTCGATTCTCCATCATCCATTGATGATAATGGTGATTTTGAAGGTGGTCAGTGTGTTACAAAACCTTTTAAATACCCAGTGGGGAACAATGCAGGAAGGCCTTTGCACTCCCCACCTTTGTGTTTACGTGCTCCAGCACCCTGTAGACCAATAGGAGGTGAGCATTGGGTAATCTGGTTTCACTGGAATGGAAATAGCAAAGTACCTTAAACTACAGTATATATGATTGAGGGGCACAGGAAAGTTAAATCCCACAAAATTCTCTTTCCATCGGCCCTCCATTTGTGTGTATACTTGCAACTCTGCCATTTGAATAAGTGTCTCAAATCTCAGCAAGTGTAAATGATTGAAGGTTCAGTGGTAATATAGTGGCTAATAAGACCATTTATGGCCCCTTGTAGTGAGTCTACAACAATATAATCTCCATAAGCCAAGTGGAATCCCATAAGGCATTTGGTGCAATTTCACTCCAAAGAATAGATAGGCATGCCTAATTATATGACATGCATTTGTTGTGAAATGTGAAATACCTACTTATTGATTGTTAAATTGTTACTGAGGTTTATACTGTTTATTGTGAAAAGGCAAGAGGGATTTATTAATCGGATACTATGCATTTATTCATTGGAAACAATCTGTATTTGAATACTATGTTGCAAAAGTGAAATATTTTGGTATTTTAACATCTAGCTCTTTTTTAATTTAACAATTCAACTCTTTCAGCTCCCTCATGTGGCGCCATTACGAAAGAACAGCACCTACAGACATTTCCCCGATTGGTCCTTACTCCAGAGAAGAGACTGCATCTCTTACATCTCAGTAAAACGAAATAGGAATCATTATCATTCATATTTAAACAATCAGAAATAGCCTCTTTCATATGACCAGTGTTCTCGTTTCATTTCCTGGTAACTGGTATCATTATTCTTGTTGAAGTTGTTGGCCTGAGGAAGGTTTGTATTGGTCAACTTTCGGTTCTCCATATTCTTAAAAAATTATTAATTCATAGGTCAAAATATTGTTGTGAGAATTCTAGTCTAGAACAACTTTAATGACTCATCAGCTTAATTAAACTGTATCCAATTAAAAACCAAAACTTTAGCTTGTTTTACTCCAATCTTTTGTAGACAAAGTGCTTTCACCAGTGTTCAACAAAGGTATGTTGTTATTGGTTCAATTGCTAATTTACCCTTTTACCAACATCTGAAATCCCACAGTATTGCAAAGCTGCTGCTATCATTCAGCTTTTTTAAAGATGTGACAAACTATCTCAATCTTGCCTTGCCCAAGTTTTTTAATGTTAAGTCAACAAAAAGTTAAAGATGCAGTACGGGACTTCTACAATTAATAAAATAATAGTTTAACCCTTTCATTTAGGTCTGGATGTATAATATATTGTTTATGTTGTTTATGTTGATGTTCATAATCCATAAGTAGAGTGCTCACGGTTCTCAAGGGCCTGCAGTCAAAACCTTTGGTTGCATCTATAGGATTTCCTCAAAATGTGATTTTTGGCCCAACTCTATTCAAGTATATTACTAATATGTTCCTGCAGGTAACTCAATCCTCCACCTTTATTAAAATACCCTGTATATAACTGTCTCCTCACTGTACACGTTGCTGACCACTGTACAAACTACAGAAGTGTAATCTCCCATCTCACCATCTTTTCCCCTGGCACAACCTTCCCAAAAATGGGTCAAGTTGTATTATGACAAAACCTACATTCTACCACATACCGCCTTTGGCCTATATTGAGTTCAATTCAGAACTGTTTTCTTTTCCCGTAATAAGGCATCCTTCACCCATGCTGCCAACGAACGCCCTTGCAAAAATGACCATCATGCCAATCATTGATTACGGCATTAATTAAGGCTTGCTACTAAAAAGTAATGTCATGTAAAAAAAAAAGTAATGTAAAAAGTAATTGTAATGCAATTTACAACATGCATCTACTTTGTCACCAGTGCCACCTACAACACTCATGACAATTATACGTTGGTCAGCTGGCCCATGCCATGCTACATAGCCAACACCAGACAGATTTGTCACAACTTATTTAGACCCCCTCAGACAAATTCACCGTCCACCTCTGCTCACTCCTCAACATCCTCTACTCCGCATTTAACTGATACTCTGCTAGATGTCTCACACTGGTCCATCCCGAAAACAACATATCCTTTGGCTATCATACAGCCACCGTGAGTGGAACGCTTTTGAAAACACCCTTGACACTTTCATCTCACAAACTTGACACTTTCAAACAAACTTGACACTTTCAAACAAACTTGACACTTTCATCTCACGCTATATATAATGTGATTTTATGTTTTTTGTCTACTTCCCTTGCACCTTTGTTTATATCTATATTTGTACCTTATTTATGTGGTTTGCTGTGTTGTCCTGTCCTCTTGCAATGGTATGTCACTGGCCAGGGAGTCACTGAAAATAAGAATTGGTTCTTAATTGACTCAAATGACATCAACTACAAATGATGTAACAAACCAACCGTAAATTATGCAAAATGCCAGTTTCATTGGAGGTACAAAATTCCATGGCAGCAAAAAAGCTGAATAAAAATCAGTCAGTGACAATCCATGCAATATACAGATATGTATTAATGATTTATTGATGCAGCCTACTGTATAGTTTGACTGTAAAGTACCTTCAGATACATCAACCACAGAAACAAGTGATGGATACAAAACCTACAATATAAGGTGCACAAAATATGTTTCAACGAACTCAAGTGAAAAAGAGGGTTATTATAGAAGCAACGCTAAAATTAGAGAACTCTGCATGCCATGAGTTCTACACCAGTTCTGAAATCAGAAACTGTATAGACTTGATATTGTGCGGTGTGATGGGTGCGCGGTAAACACAGCTGCCAATAGGAGGGGTCAACATAAACGTTTGGATCATTAAGAAAGCTAATCACAAGCATTTCTAGTTGCTAAATATTTAGTTAGAACATCTGTAATATTGGCATTGATAAGGTATTTACATATGAATTTGTTTCATGATTCTATAATGCATTTTTACGATCAACACGTCTGTGGCCGCGGGGGCGTAACATCAGATCTAGCTGGATAGTTGAAAGGCAAACTAATATCTAACCAAAGCTGGGAAGATAACTAGCTAGTTAACCTGATGTAAAATCAACACTGAATGTAGATATGTTTGTCTATCATAAGGGAAAAGCAAGATAATCATAAGAAGACTTTGTGATACCGTGTGTCCTTTACAAACATCTTTAGTAAAGTACTTGAGCATCAACAGCATGGCGTAATGTTAGTAGTGTAGGTCAACAAACAGTGACAATGCAGCAGCATGGCAGCCTCATGTGAGAAAAAGAGGGTTGACAGTGATACAGTAATTCAGGTCCGACAGCAGCAGGCAGCAAGTCTTTGTAACTGCAGGTATTTATTTCTGTTCATCGTGGTAGAGAAAACATAAATAATTGGCAAATTATGTTACAAAGCAATATCCTCTGCCAATATGTTCAACGTGGAAAATCAGATAGCAAGAGTAAGATTTTGTGCACAGGTACAGTACGTGTCCCCAGCTTCGCCTTGCACTCACGGGAGTGAAAGCTAAACTTCACCCCAACTTGACACAAAGCTTCAGAAGGCATACTGTATGCAGCCTAAAACATTAATACTTTTGTAGTGAGATATTTAACCATTTAGCCACTGAAACACATTCTACCAACATAGATATTGTAAGAAAAAATTAATTACTTGATATTGTTTTCGTAAGTAACAAATTATACAAAATGGATGACATTGTACATAATTGGGATTTTTTTTTTCGGGTATCTGTTTTAGTTTGTGAGCAGAAGAATACTGTCTGAAATGAAACAAAACCTTTATACTGCATCTATAAGTAGACGTCTCAGTCAATGATCCAAGTCATTGCTGTTCTGTTACTTCAGAGGAATTTCAGTCTTCTCCAGTTGTGGGAAAGATATGGAATTTTTTCTTGAGAGAGAGGGAAATATTCTGTTCATGTATGTTGTTGTTACACACGACATGTCACATTTTACTACTGGACAGTACAAATAACACTGACATTGTTTGTAACGTGGACTGGCTTACCTTGTTTTTTCAATGTCCTCAATGGTCTCTGGCAGCCTTGCATTGTGGGTTTCTGGAAGGAGGAAGGCCACCAGACCAGAGAAAATGGACACACAACAGATGACGATTTCAGGGAGGGGCTTCCACATGTCCTCCAATAGGATGATGAGGGGTGCTATGGACACGCCTAACCGAGCCATGAAGTTAGTGTAGCCCAAACCATTTTGCCTGTTTGCGGGAAAATGTTGGTTAAGTGGTGCTGAAACAACTCCTACTGAGTCTGAGGGTGTTCTAATATGGGTACAGTATCTGTATTCCATAGGACTTCCTTGAAAAAGTAAATATTTTTAACCCAATGGGACAACTTGGTAAAATAAAGGTTAAAGTGTGAACGTTTCATGGACTTCAACTCCAAATGGTGTTTTCCTATGAAAATACACAGGTAAATCTTACCTTACGACAGTAGGGTAGATTTCAGTTGTGTACAGGATGACTGTGGTGAAGGAAGCCTCTGAAAGGCCTTTCCCAAGCACGGCCACAATGGTGCGAAGGTGCCACTGACCTGTACAGAGCAGAGGAAGACCAGCATATATTCACTATGACTGTCATCTCTCAACCAGGGAGCACTGTAACAATGATGCTAGATCATTACCATCCCAGAATATCGTCATTTCTTAATGTTGGTTAACTCATTGATGTAATAAACAATATATTAAATATTAATTAATAAGTATGTCTTTGTTAATAATATTTGTTCATAGGCAGTGTGAGCATTAAAATAATTGCATATACAAAATTTGCTATAATTTATAAAGCATTTGTAAGCATTTAAAATGGCTTATTTTTGTAGTCACCTTTAGGCAAAAACATATTGATGGCAATGCATGTTCCTGTTAGAAGAAGGGTGCCTGCTTGACAGTGTTTTCGACCAAAGGTATCAAGACAGAAGTAGACTATAATCTTGGCGGGTATCTCGATTGCAGAATAGATAAAATGGGTGAGGTAGACGCTCAGGCCAAATCCTGTAATGTTTAAACTGATCCCATAGTATGTTGAGGCCACTCCGTACCTGTAAGGTGATGACACAATAATGCTACATGATGTTTGTCTTCGTATTTGGCAGCTAACTCACAAAAGAACTATGACACTTCCTGGAAACATTACACCAAGTCCCTGAACTACAAAGGACGGTACATAGAATTAAACAATAAGCTGTGGTATATATTTTTTATAGATATGAGAAAGGGAATAGTCACCACACTATGCCTGTTAGTAGAGCCAGTCTCCTCATCTTTGGTGTCCTCACCAGGTCCAGGTAAGAATAAGTCTTGTTACGTTTATCTTCCACAACCACATCGGATAGGTCCTAAGCAGTAGGCATGGGAGAGAGGCATAGTTAGTTCAAGTGTGTTGTTTGTATGGCTAATGTAACATAATACTTACTAACAGAAAATGCTTGCATTTACCTCAGGTTTGATTTTAGACAGGAAATCCTTTCTGTTATTAAAATAAGCACATTTCTGGAGGTAAAGATGGGCTTTTTCCACTTCACCGTTGGCTATGAGCCACCTGGCAGATTCAGGAAGCCACCTGCAGTTTGGAAGAATTCATTAAAATTTGTGAAAATACACTAGCATTAATGACTTCACAGCACACAGTAGGAAATGTGAGGACACAAACCCGACTACAACTAGAAATATTTTTTAGGGCCGTCAGATTTAATCAGTTAATCACCAGATTTAACAGTCATTTTACTGCACTCAAAATATTGTGATTACTCTGTCTGCAAAAAAATGTAAAATACTCAGACACAAATAAAAAACATGCCATGTAAAAACATGTTGACATGGAGTATAAATGAAGTCTTCTTTCTCATTTGACCTTATTTGGATTTCAAGTTAACATTGTAATTTCAAGTCAAACAGCCCTATTATTTTTCATTAAGGACCTAATCTAGTTCCCAGAAACGTTAAACTCTGCCAGAGCATAGCTATTGTCTTAAATGACCTAATGTACAACCACTCATCTCGAGCAACAACTTTCCCCACCCTCCCCTGTAGTTGTAATAGTTGTCATATCTTGCACATGTGTTTGGACAAATTATTTGATGACAAATACTTTACTCAGTAAGTTCACGTTTGTCACTTCCGTCCAATACAATGGTCATTACCACTAAGGCTAATTTTGAATAAATGAAACACCATGTACGCAAAATCCTGGGGACACATTTTACGAAATGTTTCACTAATGTTTCACCTAACATACTGTAGTAAACCGTATTCTACAGTTCTCCCACACCTCCTGGTGGATGGAGCTAGTCATACAACTGGAGATGTGTATCACACAGGCCTACAGTCTATATTTTCAACCATGTCAAAAAACATGTCAAAAACAGATTTCACAGAAATCTTACCACCAAGTTACGATTGCCAAACTCAGGGGAACAGAGACAGCAATCATCAGCAGCCGCCAATCATTCACTTGATATGCAATGCCTGCTAGTATTATGTTGCCAATCGACCAGGCCAAGCTGCCGGATATACCTATTAATGCCCGGTGCTTAATGTCCACCCACTCAACACCTTGGAAGAAAGGACATAGTTAAAAATAGTAACCATATTTTTGGGTAGCACTTTACAATACATTTGTCTCATACCTGGTATTACTTTACATCAAGTTGCTCTCATACTTCTATAAGAACACTAACTACAATATTACATTGACTCTGTTAACATATTATATGATACTTTCATAACTGCATTTAAACTGCATGGTAATGGAATCTAACATTTGAGCTGGGTCTGACTGTGTCCCACAGTTGTTATCTGACCAGGAATGATGCGCTCAGGGAAAACCCGCCTCCTATTTTAAATGGCTCCTGGATGCATCTCTTTCAATTACAGTAGCTTCTGCCTACTTACCACTACTTCACATTGTCGCCTGAGGTAACGTTAGCTAACCTAGCGTTGAGTGCACCAATGTTGAATGAGTTGCATACCAACCTGAGGTGCTTCCCACTGGGCGTTGATATCACAGTGTCCCGAATACTTTCTTTTGAATTAATTTGATTAGACATTATAAGACACGAAGGATCCATCCATTGCATTTGGTGTGTCATCCTAGTGATGTTGTCATTTGTGATTGGACTCGCTCTGGTGGGACAAACCTGTCAATACTGAAATGAATGTCACTAATAAAAGAGAAATGAGAAAGTAATCATCTGCTTTTTCAACCAAAAATTATAAATAAATATAGATTTAAATTGTTGCCGGTAAAAATAGAGGGTTACAGTAATTATGTTTTTGTAATCTGATTATCTTGAACTGATTCCATGTACTCTGTTACTCCCCAACTCTGACTGTAGCCATTGTCACTGGCTGACATTATCAGCAAATATGCTGATGCAACACAAAAACAGTTCTCTCATCATTAGTTTGTTATCTGACAAAATAAACAGTCATCGTTTTCATTCAATTCAACCGTACAATTGTTAAAAAACTGACTCTGATTTATTCTGTCCTTCAAAAGTCAGTGGTAAAAGTGTCTGTAAAACTGTCTGCTACTGCGTAGCCAGGAGCCAATAGAGAACCATCAAGGGGCCACTTGATTGAGGAAGAGGGTTTTCCCTCTGCATTTCTTGCTTGGGCAGTTAAGAACCACCCAGGATGCAGGTTGCTGTCAGAACATTATGCTAAAATGTTGTTAAAAGTATGAAAAGCTGTAGAACTTTGCTTACTGAGAACAGTGGAGATGATGCTGATGCCTGTAAGTCCAAAACCTGTAAAGAATCTCATCACTATGAACATGGTATAGGAGTTAGAGAATGCACTGGCAAATCCAAAAACGATGGATAGGATGTAAGACACCAATAGCATAGGCTTCCTCCCAAACCTGGAAAAGAGCATTCAAGAAAAGCACCCACTAATAATGTTATTCTACGTTACGGCTGAATTGATAAATCATGAATTGCAATGAATGGACATACTTGTCAGTGAGGGTACCAAAGGCTATAGCTCCCATCATCACCCCAACAAAGAAAATGGTGGCTGTCACTTTATTCATGCCTTTACTGTCGCAGACAAGGTCCCACTTTAGAGAAAGAGGACAAATTATCAAAAGCAGAATAGAAATCTGTAGCTGAATTTTTTGTTGTTGATTTGGTAAAAAAAAATTACACAGATATATTTGGCAATCAAAAGAAAAATGAAAAACAAAATACACTGTAAACACTGTAAACCCAAATAGGTTAGCAGAACTCAATCAGTCGCCTTAATATTTTTAAGTTCATAAAATAAATAATCATTAAGTCAGAACTTGGCAGAACGTACAGGCTTAGGGCTAATTAAACATAACTTTTCATTGCAAACTACTTACAAAATATTTTTCAGTTAATTCTCAGAAACTTTATTCCCATCACTCTGTAATTAAGTGACATAAGTTAACAGTTTTGACTATCCAGATTTGAGTTTTATTAGCCTAACACACTTACTAAGCCACATCTCCAATATAATTTCCCACTATGCATTGCCCTTTTATGTGAACTCTAGAGTTACCACCCATGACTGTATTTGTACATTTTGTAACTTTAGCAGAATTGGGCAATCCTACCAAAGACACTGGCCTGTAAAGGAAATGGGTAATTCCTACTGGAATCCAGCTTTGGGTTGCAATTACAAGATGGATTAAAAAAAAAATTCAACAATAATTTCAATAGCAGTTGTAAAAAAATAACTTAATAATTGGATTACTTGAGAAAATGTATCTATTTGATATTTTCTGTTGCTAAGATTAATCAAACAGTCAATGTACATGTCAAAAAGAGTAATAAAACAATTCCAAAAAATCAACCTACTGTAGAGAATGCTGGGAATATGTTAATTCCAAACTTTTGAGTTTAAGTAAAAATTGAGTAGAAGTAAATATCACATTATCCATCACTGGTAAGGCCTTTCTACCTTAAAGTAGAACTTACAAATATTTGAGTGAAAAGTGCCTTAGGGTTTACAGTGTGTGCCCTTGACAAATGTCTTTAGTAAAGTTGTTGAGCATCAACAGTGAAATCCTACATTAATGTTAGCAGTCTAGGTCAAAAAACAGTGACAATGACAGAGACAGCATGACAGCGTCATGTGAGAACTAGAGGGAAGATAGTGATAATTCAGATCCCGACAGCATGTGGTAATGAGCCCTTGAAACATGCAGGTACATATTTCTGTTCATCATGGTAGATAAAACGTAAAAAATTGGAAAATGGTTTCATAAAGCAATGTTCTCTGCCTATATGTTTCGAAGTGGCAAATCAAGTAGCTTTGCTTTGCACTGAGACAGTATTAGATGTAATTTGGTTATAACAACAAACCAGTAAATTACAAAATAACTGAATAACTCTGGGATGCCTCATTAAAAATGTTTTCTCTTGTAATGTTTTCACAGAGGTTTCAGTTTGGGTATTGTGTTCTAGACAGGGTCAAGACACTGTCTACAAAGTCTTTGCTAATACAAATGGACTTTAATCCGCTGGTGAATTGTTGGGGGGCCGGAACATAATTAAAATTCAACTAATTGACCATAATTAAGCCCAAACTTGCAATCAGTCTACATTTCATTTGACAATAACATAATAATTGTATTACTTGTATTGTATATACTGTATTACTATATACTATATTGAGACAGGGTGACAAACTTCCCTATATTTTAGCATGGAAATACTGTACCTCAGAAAGGAATTGCCAAAGTAAAATCTCTTTAAGCTGAATTCCTAGTGATTGCTGTTTGGTTCACTATTAAGTATTTTCATAACATCCTCGTTAAGCCAATGCATATTGTCTGTCGCTGTGTAAATATACTTTTATTTCTATCAGCATTGTCAGTAAGTTTGGCCTACTGTAAGTATCAGTGATCCACTGATATCACATTAAGTAAATGCAGATTTTTACCTCTGTAGCTATAGTGGATTTGAAGGTACTGTTGTCATATACCCATCCATTCTGACAGGGAACTATAACTATGTCGCTGTCATTGGAGTTGGTCAGGAGGTGGAACTGGGGCTCTAGGAACATCTTACAGGAGCTTGGAGTCCCGTCTTCCTGTACTGGAACATTGATAGTCAATCTCTGCTCCTGGGTCAGATTCCTAATGACTCCCGCATCGTCCAGAGCACAGTGATGAGCAGGCACGGCTGCTATGAAGTTGTTAAGTAGGAAATGAAATGGCAGTATCACTCGAGGGACACAGAGCAGAGTGATGATGAGTATCTGAAACCATCCACAGCCGTCGGTCTCTTCAAGAATGTTTTCAAACTTCATCCTCTAGCTTGGGCGATCCTTTGCAATATGGCTAAAACTGGAAGACAATCAATTCTGTTTAAGCCCTGCTGAAAATTGGCACACACTGTGTTTTTATGTTATCTGCAATGAGGAAGATACTGTATGAGTTAACACGTCTTATGTGTAGTCCTCCATGGAGCTCAGGAGGATTAAATTACATGTGGCTTACTTACATCTAGTAGAGGTCTTGGGTCCAGAGATGTTGGGAGAAAGACTCTTCTGTTCAGTACTTCCCACTAGCCAGGGGGCTAACGACCACTTTCAGCACAGGTTGAAATCTTGATTCAGTTGGGTTTCTGACTGAATAAAAGCTTGACAAAATATGTTTTCAGATCCCAAGAGAGCCAAGAAAATTATAGTCTCTGATCAACATGGGAAAACATTTTATGCCACGGTCAGAGTAAATCCAATTTACCCCGTTCTTCTACCCCTCCCTCCCCACCTCCCAACCCCCCTGCACTGGGAGCAGAGTTCAGAAACTAGCCTGTTGTGTTAGCTGACAGCTGGACCAGTGCAAGGCAAGCACATTGGCCAAGAGCTGAGCAGTTCAGATTGAAGTGATGTAAAAGACATCTTATGTGTTTGTATTTTGTGGCAACAAGATATTTTTTACATTGATACAATGTTGGTATTGTATATACCATAGGTCAAAATAGTCCATTGTCTGTACACCATCTTCTGAGTGTTTTCGCATTCTTGTAATAAACACCATGTTACATAAGAAAAAAAAGAGTTGTGTGTGTTAGTTTCCTTTGTACTATTCTCAAAAGGCTATGGGCTTCAGTCAGCTATTTGTGCTTTAAAGTCTAGAGAGCTAACTAAGTCTCCTATTCATAAGATTTCATTTTAAGTTGTTATTGGTTAAGGTCAAACCAGCTGTTATTTTAGGAGCCAATCAGCAGTGTGTACAGCAGGAGCTAAATCCCTCTGTTCTGATTTAATTGTGCATGCATCTAAATGTAACTGCCTGGAGACCTATCCATGAATACCAAACTAGCTACTCATCCCAACCTGCAAGCTCAGAATATCCTCTACTGTCATGTGTTGTTGACGAAACTCTATTTAGTTTAAGTCTCAAAATCAAACACAAACAAATGTTTGTCTCATATAATAATGTATGCCTTATCCATTCTTTTGTGAAATTTTGTGTGTGCACCTTAAAAGAAATTGCACGCTGCCTCGTGGGATTCCACTTCGCTCATGAAGGCTGCATTGTTGCACAGTTGCTGAAAGGGACCCCAGGAGGGCCTAATCAGCCCCTACACCTTTTAATTTCACTCCCTCAACTTTGCGACACTTCTGTAAATTCTGAAGGAAGGAGAAATGGAGAGCATATGGGAAGGGTGAGGTGTTCATTTGGGATTTAGAATACGTCTTGTTATTTAGGAGTATGTGTATTATATAGCTTGTAATTACCATTTACAGTTCATGATACACAGGACAGCGGAACTACATGGGAAAACCCCACCTCCTGTTAATTTTCAGGAAAGCGGTGAGATGCCAGGTTGGGCAGAGGGCCGTTGGATGCCCGTTGGATTTCCTTCATAAATTGAATCACCCTGGTATGCCTGACTGTCATTCCAAAAGCATGAATTATGCTACAACTCCCGAACAGTGGGTTAATCCTTTAGGCACATTGCATAGGATGTTTGCCTTTTGTTCAGCTACTACAGGGGATAAAGCTTTATTATGTTTTCAAATAAGGTACACTTTTGTTATGGAAATGTGCCCCTTGCACACAGCATTACTGTAGTGCTGCATAAACACCCCCAATGGAGAAGGCTGGCAGCTTCCACAAACTTCCGGGGACAGTCAGAAACTAAGAACTTTCTTCTGAAAATCATTAGTCTTTTCCTGTTCTGAGAAATGAAAGGCTATTCCATGTGAGAAATTGCCAAGAAACTGTAGATCTCATACAACATTGTGTACTACTTCCTTCACAGAAGAGCGCAAACTTGCTCTAACCAAAATAGAACGAGAAGCGGGAGGCCCGGTGAACTACTGAGCAAGAGGACAAATACATTAGAGTGTCTACTGTAGTTTGAGAAACAGACACACAGGTCCTCAACTGGCAGCTTCATTAAATAGTACCTGTAAAACAGCCTCAACGTCAGCAGTGAAGAGGCGACTCCAGGACGCAAAAGAAAATTGCAAAGAAAAAAACATATTGCAGACTGGCCAATAAAAAGAAAATATTAAGATGGGCAAAAGAACATATACTGGACAGAGTGAGAACACTGCCTAGAAGGCCAGCATTCTGGAGTCGCCTCTGTTGAGACTGGTGTTTTGCGGGTACTATTTAATTAAGCTGCCAGTTTCTTGGCAATTTCTCACATGGAATAGCCTTCATTTCTCTGAACAAGAATAGACTGAAGTTTCAGAAGAAAGTTTGTTGTTTCTGGGCATTTTGAGCCTGTAATTTAAACCCACAAACGCTGATGTTGAAGATACAGAACTAGTCTAAAGAAGGCTGGTATTATTGCTTCTGTAATCAGCACAACATTTTTCTGTGGTGCAAACATAATCACAGAAAGGATTTCCTAATGATCAATTAGCATTTTAAAATGATGAACTTGGATTAGCAAACACACTGTGCCATTGGAACACAGCAGTGGTGGTTGGCGAAACAGGGCCTCTGTACACCTATGTAGATTTTCCTTAAAAATCAGCCGTTTCCAGCTACAATAGTCATTTACAATATTAACAATGTCTACACTGTATTTCTGACTAATTTGGTGTTATATTTCTGGACCAGAAATTAGTTTTTCTTCAAAAACAAGGATATTTCTAAGTGACGCAAAACTTTTGAACAGTAGTGTGTATTATCTTTTTTTATTGTCTACTAAAGTTTAGTGTTATTTTGTTTTGAATGCTTAGTCTGGAAGCCAGAAAGACTAACTGCTGTGTTTAGTAGTAGGTTATGGGGATCTAAAATCCTGGCTGCACACTCAGATATCTTTTTACAAACCTGAAACAACCAGAAGACGGATGGTGGGATCTAAGTGCATTTAGAACAATCTATTTTCTAAACTGTCTGTTAAGCATTTACAAAGATTGGATTGATTACAACAGCTGTTCCAAAATAGATACATTATAGGTATACAGCATGGCTACTTTAGAACATTGTTTATGGTTCTATGGTCCTATGCACTTAGTCTATGTTCTCATTCATACTCCAAATTGGTTGCTTGATTCAAAGTGCCATTACGGTTTTCAAGTTAGTTGTGTATTTTTGCTGATATAGGTTATTGCATTGTGTTGTGCAGTACAGAAAACTTTGTACTAGCTTGTACTATCCTGGTTTGCTATTTAAATATGTTTTTCTGTAGACAGGCAACAGAGGACACTAACTTACCATTCACCTTTGCCCATAAAAGAAGTGCATGAAAGCAGAAAGTGGGCAGGAAAGGTAGTGGTGCCTTTAAAAGCATGAAATATAAATGTACTTGATGTTTTCATTTGTTTTGATGTTTTAATTTGAGTATTTGTTTTTATGTTATTGTATTTTTATATATTTTATTTTTCTTTGTAAAGCACATTGAATTGCTTCGATGTATGAATTGTGCTATATAAATAAACTTGCTTGCTTGCTTGCTTGACTATGCTGTGAACGAGGTGCCTTTTTTTGACAAGTTAGCAGTCTTTTCTTTGTGCCATCACTGTATTAATATGGGGAGTAAGTGTTTATTAGCTTGTAAAAACACTATATAACAGCAGAATAAATACAAATAAACACTATTCAATAAAAAGTAAAAACTGCATCTTGTGCTGTCTTGTGTTGTCCAATAGGTAAACAAATTTAAAGAAACTAGGCAAGTTGACAGAAATGCAGTCAAGTGCATCCAAATGCAGTCCAACCAGCTGTCTGTATCTAATGAACAGTACTTCAGGGTCATTTCCTTGAGGGATAGGAGGAAATACAGCAGTGCTTATTCAGCATCTGGCAGCGTCACAAGTACCAATTCATACAAAGAAGTCTTATAAGAAATATAATATACGATGATAACCACAAAAACTTTGCAAAGATGATTAAGACCTACTCAAAGTGGAAATCCATAGATGGACCACACACAATATTTGACTAGCCACCTCAGTGCCCTGAACTAAATAGAAGCTGTGTAGGATCCCCTGGGACAGGAAAAAGAAAAAAAGCTGCCATGGTCAAAAGAAGAGTAAAGGCAAATCCTGCAAAATTCTTGGAAGAACTTACCATGGGACAACTTGAAAAAAATGACAAAAGGCAACTCTAAAGGAGTTACGGTCTTGAACGGCTAAGCTGGGAGACACTGTGCATACTGCAACAATCCGATCAAAAGTGGTCCACAAAACGCCCTTCGTGGTAGTGTGGCAAAAAGGAAACAAATCACATCAACTCTAAGCTAGAGCATGCATTTTTTTAAATGTGCAAATGTCTTTGTAAGTGACCGAGAAATGGTTAATACACATAATAACACAAAAACTGAAGCTTTCACCAAATGAGTAGGTCATTCACAAACTAACAGCCATTCTTGAATGACTCTTTTTGGTGAACGTTGGGAACTGAATCACATAGGTGAAAGGAGCTGTCCATTTGGCTCATTAATTCTCCTAATTCTTAAGTTAAATCAATGATTATTTGTAGATAAGGTGAAAACATATTCACTAACGAGTGTACTGTATATCCACACTGCAGAATCAATAAATAGTGGGGAGAGCACGTCTTTGTGTTCCACGTGCATTTTTCCAGTAGGGTCCATTCAGTTAAAAAAACAGCAGGAGACCAAATAATTACGACAGGTACGTTGTTACCTATTTGAACATGCATTTCATGCACTAACATAATTCTATCCTACTTTTGTTGTTTTCTTCATTGTTTTGGGGTTATTTGGAAACATTTTGAACGAAGAGCCATTCGGGAGCCAAATGAGTCGGCTCTTTCAGGTGAACAGAGCGAGAAGAGCCATTCAAGAGCCATATGAGCTGGCTCTTTCAGGTGAACGGAGTCAGGAGGGGCAGTTCACCAAAAAGACTCAGAATGCCCATCACTACAAGCAAGTGCTAAATAAATTCATACTCTACACAAAGTAAATTAACAATAACACATTTCATAATTTAAAATATATATATATATGCCTATATATGCATTCATTCCTGATTAGTGTGAACTAGCCTACAAAACAATCAAATGGCCATTACAAACCTATTTCTATAGGGATTTGTGTTAGGTTAATACAGTGGTTATTAATCTGCGTAGACCAACCTATTATCTCTGGATGAACTGGTGATGATGGATGGGCTACTATGACTACAAACATACGAAAAACTACGAAAAAATACATACATAGACTCCACACACTGCAGCTTCAATTGTTATACATAATGGCTCCGGGTAAAATAACCGTCCTATTGATTCAGTAATGTTTGTCCGGGTGTTTCCATATTAGCTCCGGATCTTTGATCAAAGTCCAAAAAATATTTGTTTTATAGAGAGGTTAAATGATGCAGTACGCATGTTCTAAAGACGACAGCGGACTAGAGCTCAGTTTATATAAGCGCGGCGGTATGTTCGTTTTGAATAGCGGAGGGTTGTTAGGCTGTGAATTAGTATACTAACTGCTATTGGTCACAACTAGTGAGCAACGCTTTCTCTTTTTACAATGCAAGAAGTTCAACTTAAGCACTTAAACAAGACTACAACTTGTATTTGTTGTAATGTTGCCTGGATTGAATATAAGTCGTTTGAACGACTTAGCAAAAAAACAATTAGTAGTAAAAAACAAAACAACATTTTTTTTTTCAAAATTTTAGTTTTTTTTTTTTTTTACTAAATTTTTTTTACTAAGTCGTTCAAACGAGATACTAAGTCGTTCAAACGAGATAAACTTAGTCTCTGGGCCCAAATTTTTTTTTTACTACTTGGGCTTCAGGTCTTCTGTAGCTTATTGACCACACAGAGACATACAAGTCAGAGTAAGCACTAAATTGACAACAGCTTGTCTCACTTTTTTTCAGTGGCTTAAATACAAAAAGGTCAATGTCCTGGAGTGGGCCAGATTCATGGCCAAATATGCGGAAATCTTACTATCGCTACTTGACTTCTCACGTCAAAGATATAGGCAGGTGATATTAATTCTAATAATTTAACAAGGATGAATAGAAGCTTATCATTATGCTACAAAAATGTGTATCTATAGTTACAAGGCCTCTCTGCTAGCTGCAGTTGGACCTGGATCATCAATGCCCCCACCCATTCTAACTTGATGCTGCTGCTGTTGCCATCCTAACGTCAGGTCTATCAGTCTTCTCATGTTGCTACTGTTGTCATTGTAACGTCAGGTCTATCAGTCTTCTCATGTTGCTCCTGTTGTCATTGTAACGTCAGGTCTATCAGTCTTCTCATGTTGCTCCTGTTGTCATTGTAACGTCAGGTCTATCAGTCTTCTCATGTTGCTGCTCTTGTCATTGTAACGTCAGGTCTATCAGTCTTCTCATGTTGCTCCTGTTGTCATTGTAACGTCAGGTCTATCAGTCTTCTCATGTTGCTCCTGTTGTCATTGTAACGTCAGGTCTATCAGTCTTCTCATGTTGCTGCTGTTGTCATTGTAACGTCAGGTCTATCAGTCTTCTCATGTTGCTGCTGTTGTCATTGTAACGTCAGGTCTATCAGTCTTCTCATGTTGCTGCTGTTGTCATTGTAACGTCAGGTCTATCAGTCTTCACATGTTGCTGCTGTTGTCATTGTAACGTCAGGTCTATCAGTCTTCTCATGTTGCTGCTGCTCAACAACTTTACTAAAGACGTTTGTGAAGGGCACATATTACATTAAGTTTTAATCATTTACTTTCCTCTTCTGGGTGGTAGACATATCTACGTAATTTTCCATGTTTTGTGAATTTAGCTAGCTATCTTCCACAACACATCCAAAGCTACCTTATTACATATTGCAGTGCATAATTTCATTATAATGACTGTTAAAACGTACATGTTATTTATAATATCAATTGTACAGTATGTCAACATTATGGAAAAGTTTGAAATAAGATAAAAATAAAAAGATAACAGTTAAAACCAAGACAGTAATATCCAGCATAAATGAAGCAGGTCTTTATTGTCGTCATCAGTGATCAAATGGGTAACTTGTCAGCAAGCTAGTTCATATAATAAGCAGATCATTTTATAATGATTAAATTCATGAAACAGTCATGCAAAGTCCATCCTTGTTTGGGCAGACTGAGAGTCCACAGATAAGCACACATGTGGATGGAGAACTGAAAACATCTTGAATGTAACCATAACAGAATAATATCTGTGTTCCCTCTCCCTACCACAGTTTTATGTATTTATCAAAGTAGTACATGTACAGTAGTTAATGCTTTACAGCAGATCCTTCACCTATTCTTAAAAACGTAAGTAATGCAGTGTTGTAATACTCATGATTGGTTGCATTTTGTCATATTTCAGACCGTAATGAATGTTCTACAGTTATCTCCCACCAAACCATATTTAGCATCATGCCAAATTATATATTCAACACCACACTAATTTAAAACAAAAATGTTTGGTTTGTTAGTCTGAATGCAGCAGTATTGTTAAAGCTTGAAGAGGTTTCATTTGACACTTCTGAAAAATAAATATAACAAATGCAAATACAAATATTTTTTAAACCATTTTTTTGTTTTATCAAATAAAAATAAAGATTTATTTATGTCTCAAGAAGTAAATTATGTACAACACACTACTGGCAAACTATTATGGAACACCAGAAACAAGTAGCTATATTTCAAGCCATGCCACATTTCTTAGAAGTGATAACTTAGATGGATCAATAAAAAGCAAACTTGAATTAGTGTGAGCCAATGAAATTGCTTCATATTAAACCATTAATGATTGACATTCACATAGCAGCTCTGCTTGTCTCACTAAATTGCTAAATACATTTTTGGGTGATGTCAGAATGTTGTCTGGGTATTATACACAGCAAAATTAACAGATTTATTAACATTATATTGTACTGTCAAAAATGTATCACTATATTGTTTTATCCCTGTCATATGATATGAAATTATGATTTCTGTAACATAAATGTAACACTTCTGAAGTGTAGACAACAAAGAACAGTGCAAATGAAGAATACTCTACAATGATGTTTATAACAGGCTGCATGTAGTAAGAACAGAATTTGAAAAATTATAATTAATTAGATAAATCTCTGAAATGGGAATAATGAATGACTGACACAAAGATCAATTTTTATAGTTATTCAGGCTATAGTCTAGTCCTATTTTGACTACTGTCCAGTAGTATAGTCAAATGCAGGGAAGAAAGACGTAGCAAAGCAGAAGCTGGCTCAAATCAGAGCATCAAGCCTTGCTCCTAACAACACTCACCGAATTAACATTGACAAAGGAGGGCTAATATAGTATGCATGCCATTTTCTCTTGGCTAAAAGTAGAAGAGTGAAGGGCTACATCACTTCTTGGTTTTATAATATTATTGTCACTCATAGTCCAAATTGATTTCACCTGTATAACATACAGCTTTGACACCCATACTTACCCAAAAAGACATGCAATCAGTGGTCTCTTTACAGTCCATAAGCCCAGAGGCTGAAAAGAGAACAGAAAGCAAGGAGAGCAGTACTTTATAGAACCATGACAACATGGAATAACTTTTAACCTCAAGCAACTCAAGCGTGCAGTAAAATCTGACAAATTGACATCACAAAATTAACAAATGAGGAAAAAAATAAAATAAAAAATAAAGATTAAATAACACCTCGTGGGAAAGCAGGGAATGCAAAGAGAGACACACGCACACATGGTCACAAATTACTTTGCCTTGGCGTTGTTTTGAGTTTTCTTTTGAGATTCTGTTTTTTGTGTGTTTGTTTATATTTGTATGTCTGTAATGTTTACATGTTAATGATTTCGATGAATGTCGTCGATTGTGAAGGTATGTGTACTTCTAGTGTATTTTTTTATTGTTGAACCCCAGGAAGACTTGCTGTCTCCAAGGCATCAGCTAATTGGGATCCAAATAAATGTATGACAAACTGATGATTTTACACCTGAAGTGAACATTCTGTGAAACTGTATAGCTAGCACCCCCTATTCATGCACATATAAGCTATAATACAAAAATAACAGAAATCATGTTTCTTTTGACACATTCCTATGTATCTTCAGTATATTTAAATGTGATTCTGTTGTGTGATTGGTCGCAAATGGCACCTCTCTATATAGAGCACTACTTTTGAACAAAGTCTTATGATCACTTGTCTCGAGTAATGCACAAAATAGGGAATAAGGTGAATTTGGAACGCAGTGGTAATCTCTACGTACATCTAGTGAATTTCCAAAAAGAAAACCCACTCATCTGGGTAAAACCATCTCCCGAGGTAGACAAGAACACATGCAGAACATTAAGAAGCCACAAGTAGATAAGTTTACTCTATCTTGCAAAACATATTGATTTTTCATTCCCCCTCAAAATCCTTTTCTATATATGAACAAAGAAAGACAATAAACAACGTACATTTTGGGAATGCTTAAGAATAAGGTAACTTATTCTAAACTTTTAACCTTAATTCAAATTAAGATATAGGCCAGAAATGTTTTAGACAGCTTAAGTAGCTTCTTGTCAAGGGTTGCATTGTCAAATAAACACATTCATAGAACTTTGTAGATGCATTACAAAGGTTTGTGAGACTGTATAATACTCTATCAGACATTATTGATACAGCACACATTTTCAATCCAACTGTTATGGGCTTTGATTGGGCGTAATAACGGCAAGCAGAAACAGCACACTGCCACCCATCCATATCTGATTCTAATGAACACAATGGTAACACTTCATCTGAAACACCTTGTAAAGTGTTATAATGCTCTCAAAACATGAATTACATATCGTAGATTCAGCCATTGACCATAGTGAAACTTTCCAATCATGTAACAAGGAATGAGAGTGACATTCATGAACAAACTCTGGTGCCTAATTGCTTTTAATGTGCAGTTTCACAATGCTCTCTAACAGTCCATAAACATGCTTACAACGTAATAGAACAGTTCATAACTTTTCATAAGGTGTATCAAATAAAATGTTACCTTATTGACTTCTGTGATCTGGTCTAAATAAAGTGAATTCTATAATGTAGCTATATATAATTTTTTATATCACACATGATTTCAAGCACTTCTTTAAGCAACCTAATCAATGATCAGATGAGACTGCTGCTCTGCTAATGCAATTGTTGTATTGTCCCTGGAAGCTTCTGTAATGGGAGTATATAAGAACAGGTTTGAGAACAGGTATTATTAAGGCATGTGAGGGCTGTTGTACCAAGTCAGACTCCATTAGATTCCCCCAGACTTAGGGTTCGAATCACAGGGGGGCTAGGGAACCCCCTTAACAAATCAGAGACCCCATAACTGTCAACAACATTCATCTTGGGCACCATCGTTGAGCAATTTGTGATTCGAACCCTGCTAAGGAACACGTTCCCAGACTGGTGCGGTGAGGCATTAGCTGCAGGAGGTGAAGAACAACACCTACCTCCCTAGTCCATGTGGCGCTGGCAGTCACATCCATGGGCTGGTGCTCATTTTAGTGTTTGGTTCTTGGGCTTTACGGTGATTAAAAGCAGACGCCTATTTGCTATCCAAAGCTGAGAGTTAAAATGTAGCGTTTTCCGCACGGTCCGACAGAAACAAGTTTGTGGAGTTACTCTGACATACGGTGGATAAAGGTGTGTGTGAACTGCATTGTGGACAGTCAAATGAATAGATCACCCAAATATACCAAGCTAGGATATATTATCTGGTGGCTGCCTTGCTTTCAGCAGCATCCATCTTCCCCTTGGTCAGTGTGGACGTAGATGACGACGGGTAGAGTTTGCTTCGCCTCCTGTGTGTCCCAAGCGCTGAAGTGTCCTCGGTCTGAGGTGGTCGGGGCTTTAGCGGAAGTGCGGTCTGCGCCCGCACGGATATGAGTTGCCTCCGGACCTCTGTGACTGCAGCTCCCCGGCGTGGGCGCTGAGGGGAGGGGCTGTCGGCCCGGGAGGTGGAGTAGCTGCGCGGGGAGGTGCTGAGACAGCGGGGAGATGGGTGTGAAGAGGGAGGAGCTTGGGAGACGACCCCACGCCCTGGTGCCGGGGGGGTTGAGGACGGGGAGGAGGAGTCAGCCCCAGGTCGGGACTGCAGAGTCTGGGACCTCTGATGAAGTTGACCCTTCATGCTTGAGGTCCTGGATTTGTGAGATTGATGCCTGAAACACAGAGAAACAACACATGGACATGTTTCTTGGAATTCATAATTCCGTTCCGGTAAGAATGATTATTGCTTATGAATATAAATAATAACAGATGACAGAAGGCAGCCTCTGAAATTTGTAACTGATAAGAACACGTGTTTCCCATTAAATACATTTTTACTGAACTTACCTGGTATATACAGTTGAATGTTGTGGCTTGTGGACATTAGCAGTGGTGCTATTTTGGGAGATGACACGAGACGGTGTTGCAGAAGGTCCCTGGAGCTTAACAGGCGTGACAGGTCGAGGTATCCTGCTCCTTTGACGCCCTCCACCGCTCTTCCTCTCCCCCTCAACACCCCTCCCCTTCCTGGGTAGAGAGTCGTCATCATGGGTGTCTTCTTCCGACTGGGTCTCTGCTGCAGCTTTACAGCCGTCATCCACGGAGGATGCTGAGGATGCAGAAGCCAGTCGTTGCATTCGACCTTGCCTTCTTTCCATGACCAGCCGGGCCAGGTGTGGTTGCTTGGTCCTCTGACGAAACTTGATCGACTGAGATGCCACCGACTGGTCCTGGTCTGAGCCCGTGTCCTCCTCTGACCGAGAGAGAACTGGGATTCTGCTCAGTTTCGGAGGCCTGGTCTGTTTGATAGACTGTACAACTTCGGCTTCCTCCGAGCGCACTTTCACTGTTTCTGGATCGCCAGGGTCCTTAGGTTTTTCCAGTGAAGAGTCTTCTTTGTTTTGTTCAAGCTCCATCGCTGATAACTTGTCTTGAACAAGCTCCATCTCAGGGAAATCAACAATAGGGGTGGCTCCTTGTAGAAACTCTAATTTGGTTTCTCTACAAACAACCAGGACATCCTGTGCTTCAGGTTCTTCTGGGGAACCAAGAACAGAAGAGAAGAGGTTCTGGAACTGGATTACTGCCTGAGCCTCATCCTCAAGTTCCCTCTGTTTTTTCATATCTTTTATTGAAGAGATAAATTCATCAACTTCTTTCTTTTCATCCTCCATCTTAGCCCGGGGTTCCCCCTCTAAGGCACCTGGGGCTTCCTCCTTTTTATCTGGTTCCACCTCGTTCTTCCCCTCTTCTTTCTCTTTGTCTCTCTCTGAAATGTTATTATCAAACCTGTTCTTTTCATCCTCTGCCACGTCTTTCTCGATGACATCATCTTCGGATAACCTCTCCCTCCTCTCTATGTCGTATGTCTTTTGGGCTTCAACCTCAGACTCACTCTCCCTTCCCTCTTCGCTGTCTCTGTGTTGAACCTCACCCTTAGATCCACTCTTCCTCTCCTTCTCAACATCATTGTCTGAGACATGTCCGTCAGATGGGCTCTTCATGTCTCTATTTTTCCCTCCCACTGAGAGACCCTCCAGCTCTACATCTCCATCTGGTTCTTTCCCCCTAGCCCGATCTTTCTCTCCCTTCCATAGGTATTTGACTTTCTCAAAGCGATCGTCCTGTTTAGCCGTGTGCTCCTCAACCAGGCTGGGGAGCAGCACCCTGGGCTGTAGATTCCCTGAGGAGCTCATCACATTTTGGTGGGTGGTCTCCGCAACGTGGACAAATGTCCGTTCCACTTTGGTGAAAGGAGGGGACGTGCTGGTGGGAGTAACCACACTGGATGCCACATTAACCAGAATGGCAGTGATGGCCATCAAAGACGGTTTTGGCTCAGACTTCAGCTGGGAGGTCAGAGTGCCTGGCTCAGACACGTCCAGCAGGCTTCCCAGAGCTCCTAGCGCTCTCTCGCCTTGGGGTGTGACAGCTGCATAGGTCCCCTGGTGGCTTCCAGTATCATCTGGGGGCAAATCGCCCACAACGGCCAGGGAACGCCTCACGTCTCCAGGCGATAAGATCACCAGCGTCTTGGAGCCTTCCTCCAGCTCCAGATCACCGCCCAACCCCACTCCCCCAGAGGCCCGACGAGGATATTCTCGAAGAAGCTCATCTGCGAGGAGAGTAGAGGGAGCTCCATCATCACCCTCCTGGCTGTGCTCGCTGCTTTTGGGACTCCTGTCACCGCCGGACCCTGCCCCAGCGCCTTCTCTGGTGTTAGGGACGTCCATAACCCCATCCTGATCCTGCTGAACACCAGATCCGGAAACAACCTCAAAGGAGGTTTGGAGAGGTGGAAGGGTGACAGTGAGCATTGCAGAAAGGAAGTCAACCCGTCGTAAGCGAAACTGTGCCTGCATGCCCAGATCAGGCCTCTCTCTCACCACGCCTTGGAGGGGAAGGTCCTCCATACTGCCACCCTGGTATGAGTTGATATGCTCCGGTGCCTGCAACACATGACAGAGATAGGCTGTAGAATACATAATGTATGAATACAAATTAAAAACGTTTGGCTGAACCCTAGGACAGAAGACTTCATCAAACAGGACAAATGTATTTGCCAAACACACTCATAAATGCATCAGTATTCTTAAATAAAAAACAACACCTGCAAAAAGCTGAACAGACGCCGTGAACATTAAACCATTAGTAAACTACAGGTACCTTTATAAATGACTTACAATGTGCGTTCATTGAGTAAACACAAAGGAAGGAAAACATTTCTGCAAAGTACTTCCCCAAATATTTTAATAATAGTTTGTATTACAAGTGTCCGAGGATTGTCTACTATTTACATACATGGATAAAAAATGTCCAGAATGTCCATAGCAAAGCATTACACATATATTGTATAACGTTTATACTGTGTGTGTGTGTGTGTGTGTGTGTGTGTGTATGTATGTATATACATACACACACACACACACACACACACACACACACAGTACGAGTCAAAAGTTAAGACACACCCATTCAAGTAAATTGGTAAGTGTGCCCAAACCTTTTAATGGTACTGTGTGTATGTGTATATATACACACACACGTGTATGTATACAGTATATATGGACATACACACACATGTAATACTCTTTGTTTTCTTTTAAATTGCTCAACCCAGCGTGATTTCAAGTGAAGTTATGTGGACCCATGGTTGCCTAATGCATGTACAGCTGTGAAGTCACATGATATGCTGACAAAGTGTTAAAATGTTGTTGATCCAGCAAAATACTAATATACACATTTTAAACGTTTATTTTTAAAAAATGCTTGAAATACATGCTTTTCAATACGTATTGTTACTGTACAGGGTTAATGTGATAAAAAAACAAATGCATTTTTTATATTAACAAAAGGTGAGTGTTCTCTATCTTCCTTTACGGTGAAAGATACCTGCGGATCACAATGTTGTTGACCTGTCTGATTATCTTATACACTCCAAATTGTCTTGTATTGTCTTACACATTATTACTAAGCCAACTCACTTCACCTCCCACATAAATGTTTTTGCAATGAACTAGTGGTGATAGTGTGCTCAGTTCTGCCAGTACTGCCAAGCATTCGACAAGCCAGAAAGAACTGGCAACAAAACTGTTTTGTAACTATTAGTCACAGAAGCAAGGATCTCTGGGCAAAAGCATTCCCAAAATCCATTTTAAATGTTACCAGCTAAACAAAATGACTGATGTGTATTTTTGAACACATGCCTACTCAGGCAATCTTTTTTAAAATTGATTTGGAAAAGAATCCTTAGCGCTGCAGATACACTCTAGACCAATGAACGCATGGACGTGCCACAAACAAATCAGACTTTACTAAATAGATCAATCAAACTGGAGTCCAGTGTTATCCTTTATTGTGACAACTGAACAGCGACCAGGGCCCACACTCACACAGTGCCAGAGAGTAGGTCTATTCTGACAACCTAAGAACTGAGCTTAACCAGAGGGTGACAAATACATTCAGAAAGTTTCATTTTTGGATCTCTGAAAACGAACATTTATGGAAGACTAGCCAAGCAAGTGTAGCATAACATTTTTATCAGATCTATATATGGCCTCAATTCAATTAAACCTCCATTGTGGTGTTTACTCAGTATACAGTAGCACTTCTTTTCTGAAGGTCAAATGAAAATTACAGAGCGGTACAGGGTACTAATAAATCCATAGACTTTGTGATTATTATAATAATGGATGGGGACAGAAGCATGTTCACAACACAGTGTAATGTATGTGTTGTGATGGTGTAAATAATTGAATTGTCTCTCCATGGCTAAATCATAACACAGATAATGTGAGAGCGGATAGCTCTCTAGGATTTTAATGCTTGTGTGAGCGCTTTCTGCTTGCTGTTACTGTCACCATGCTCCTGCTCCAATCCTGTCATTAAAAAAACACGTTTTAAAATAATTTTGTCCTTCGTAAAAAATCCAAATCATCATCTACTACTACTACTACTACCACTACAACTGCAAACAATGTGCGGAAGTAATCCTGTACATAAAGACACTGTGTAAACATTCAATTGGTTCAATTGAATTTAAGCCTAAATTGCCTCAATTTAGGAAATTACATTAGTGAGTAACACGTTTTGACAATATAGACATTTCACAAAATCTATTGCAGCTATTGCTGCAGCAATATGATCACTGTGCTCTGTCCAGACTCCAAACAGCAATAATAAAGGCAAAATATATCGAATGATTCACAACAAGAAGCTAAACATAATAAAACATAAATGTTAATAAAACATAAGTACTTTAAAAAAATACTGCTGCTAACATTACAAAAACTGTGAAAACTGACTCGAAGATGCAAATGTTAGTTTGCATATGAATAATACAATTTTATTGACATGTTATAGACATGTTATAGACGTGTTATATACATGTTAAACATTTATTTGTAGTAAGACATGGCAGCATTCCACTACAATGATGGAAACTATTGCCTATCAATCTATTGCCTATAAATATATTGCCTATAGTGATCCGTAATTGACCCTAAGACAGTAAACACTCATATAGAATTTCTCTCTTTTCATCTCACATTCTGGCATATTGACTATGATAAAGCAGCATCCACAGTGACCATTTAAATAGTAGCTCTGGTTTGTCATTTTAGGTAACATAAAATAACAGACTGTGACTTTAAAAACATATCAAAAGAGAAGAATTCACAAGGATAGGAAGGGAAACAGTGTTCATCATGATGATGATGAGTACCACGTGAAAGTATCGTTTTCAACCCACTTCCACACAGGCACACATACAGACATTCACACACAAAGATACACACACCCACAATCATACAGCACTTGGATAAAAACAGCTTTCCAAAACAGAGTTCTAGTGTACAGTACGAACGGGTTGACGGTATCCGTGGTTACAGATCTTTGGACCACGTGGATTGTTCTCTCCCCCTCTCTCTCCCTCCCTCTCTCCCTCTCTCTCTCAATCTCTCCTTCGCTCTCCAGAAAGGGGCGGGGGCTCAGTTTATTGCGCAAGAAAAAGAACAAATCTTGTATTCTTTTGTGTATTATTTCCTTTTTATCCCCTCCAGTCCTCCTAGATACAGCCAGGGGCATGTGGGTCCGTTTGAGGAGGGAGGACAATATTATTGTTTTTGTGGCTTGTGAAAAAGCGCAGCATGTAATTTACACAAAAACGCTAATGTTTTGTTTTTTGAAATCCGATCACGTCTTGTTCATTAATTTGGCCAGCATCTGTTGTATCTGGAGTCGGGACAGGTTGAGAACCGTGTGTCGGGGTCGCGACCCCCCGGGGCTGCCGGGTACCAGGGGCATGTGGCGCCGCGAGGGGATACGGGCGGGACTGCTCTCAGCCGAGCGGCTTCTCTGGATCAACGCGCCAGCTTCAGAGTTGCCGTGGGGATACTGCTCCGTCTCCAGGGTAGAGGACGAGAACACGTACGACGCCAATCTTCTCAATTGGTTGGGCCTCGGGAAAGAGTGGTGGGGGTGGGGCCTGTCCTCCTCCAACTGAAAAAGACCAATAAGAGTGGAGGAGAAAGGCATCAGGCGGGGGTGTGGCCAAGAAGACTCTTGTCTCTTCTCTATCTCTGCTGGCACGGAAACGACTGTGTCTCTGTGTGCATGTTGCAGTGTGTTCACCGCACACACGCAGACAGCAGAAAGGGGAGGGATCTCTTTTTCCAATCTGTTTTTGGGAGGGCATGATAGGAATAAAAAAAAAAAAAAAAAAA
>JACXGI010000723.1:53455-69148 GCA_016801175.1 Esox masquinongy | reverse complement strand
TTGTGAAACAGTTTAACATGACCCATGACATTCATACTGTACATGCTCCTTTGATTGATACCTGTCAATCAGATCTGCTATCATGTATTCACACAGCAGCATCCTGCATCATCAGCACAAAATGACCTGGCTGCTTCCTTCCACAAAAAAGGAATCCCCTCCGACTTCAGCAACGTAAAACTGCGCCGCGTCCACACTACTACGGTACTATTCATAACGTATGATTCATTCGCACAGCTCTGTGTCCCAGATGGAAGGAGTTCATTCTTCATTAGCTATGGGAATATGCAGTCTTGTTGCGCATACTGGTCGCTACCGGCATACAAACACTATCCATTATTGCACTTTAGGACAGCTGTGTCACAGGATTTATTTGGCAGACAGATGAAGCAAAACATACAGAAAGCGAAGAACAGTGTATACACTACATAGATGGACCCTCAAAAAGTAACTAACAAATCCTGAGAAGACAGAATAAGTATACTATTCATTCAGTACATCACAGGGAAGTAACATAGACAAACAGCCAGAGAAATACAAACACAGACAAAGACAGACATTGGGCCAAGTCCATCCCAATATAATGTGAATTTAAATTCAGTTTAAATGGACCCCAACCCAGACAAACACACTGACACAACAAGACACACACAACTTCTCTAATCCGCAGCCACTTACCTGTCCGTGAGCTGCAAAGTGCTCCGACTGGGGCCGTGGCCTTTGTCCGCGGTTCTGAGGCAGAGTGTGATACCCTGAGTGCCCAGGACTGGCCCCATTTGCCCCCTCCCCATCAGGCAGGGCCCCGACACCTCCTGCCCGCATCTTAGGCCTCACCACCACCTCACCACCTCCAGCCACCCTCAACCTCCTCCGCTCTTCCAGTTCCTCCAGGGGCCGCAGCTCCTCAGGTTCCTCGTCGGTGGTGGGCCCTGAGGTGGTGGGCTCTGCCCCCGCCCCAAGGTGACCCAGGAAGTCTTGGAGCTCCGTCTCCTTGTCGATGATTACCCACTCCTTGCTGTCAAAGTCCTCTTCCTCAGCGAGTGGTACCGACCGAATGAAGGCATTACTATGGGCCTCGGGGTCGGCCGCGGAGACTACGGAGACCTCCTGGCCTGGTCGTCCACCTACACCCTGCCAGTCCCCACCTCCTCCCTCCAGGGAGTGCATCTGTGCCGGCTGGGAGGAGTGTACGTGACGGGACGGGGATCCCAGCATGTCCATACGAGACCTTGCGGGGAGACGGACGGTCAAAAACCTTGGTAAACTGTAATTCTATGTGTGTGTTTTCAGTATGTGTGTGTGTGTGTGTGTGTGTGTGTGCTATATAATGCCCTCACCCTCGTTTGTCATAGATGTCTGGTCTCCCGTCTGCGGCGGACAGGCGGTCTGACTCTGGGCTGTTGACCCGACGATACCGCAAGGCGCTGACCTGAACCCCAGTCATTTCTGGGGGAGCTCCACACACAGGGGCCTCAAGACACGCCCCTTTAGAAGGCTCCTCCTCCACAGCCAGCTGTCCCTGGGGGAACAAATGCATCTATGGCTACTGTTCGATTTCCAGAGTTCAACATACTGCGTAGGATTATTTGAAATAACTACGCAGGCATATTAAGTCACAATACTGTTTTTAATTCATGGAGAACGCAGTGCCTCTTAAGCTCTGCCTACAACCAGGTATGTACTGTGTATCATCTGAACCTAAGAGATGGTCACTGAAAGCTAGCCAGCTCACATCCTCATGTTGTACAATTTTTGTAATTTTCCACAGTGAGATACACTGGGGACCTATCGGATCACAGTGAGATACACTGGGGACCTATCGGATCACAGTGAGATACACTGGGGACCTATCAGATCCTGTACCTTGCTGATGCTGATCCTGAGTTGGTTGCGGTTGAAGTCGGTGTCGTTCCACGCCTCTCCTTCTGCCTGAGGTCGTGTCCCCTCACTAGGCCTGCTAGGCACGGCCGGTGGTGCGTTCTCCTGGTCACTCAGGTGCTCGTCCTGTAAGACATCGTCTGTGTTTTCCCTCGGCAGCTCTCCAGGAACCGGAGTCACATTTACCACTCTGGGAAAGCACAAAACCAGCACAGATCATTTAAGCAGGTAAGTTTCCGCATGGGTCCTGGATTACTTTGTAAGCGAAAAGTGTGTAAAAAATCCTCACAGTGGCATTCATAACCTAAATGAACTTGACTACCGAGCCATTGGACTGGTTGTTCTAGTAGGCTACAGGTAACGCGAATGGTACATTTTCTTTAATATTCCATTCCGATTCATTAAAAAATGTAATTTCCTTAGAATTCCTTTATGCGTTATGCTTTAATCCTGATGATAGCCAAAGAATAAATACTTGATCTAAATTTCTGTACTTTTGAAGAATGATTCCCATTCCATTTTGAAACAGTATGTTGCATTCATCTAAAAAGCTGATCCCCATACCCGACCATGGCGGGTGTCTGTCGTGTGTTCTGTTGAGGGGGTGTAGACATGCTGGTGGATAGAGGAACTCCATCTGTCCCACCCTTCTCCCAATCAAAAGGCTCATTCTCCGTGATGATGCGTTCCTTCATACTGTTCTCAAAGACTGACATCAGCAACTGCATAGAGGATTACAGAGATGTGTAGAGAGGGTTACGGGTTGAATTCAATCAAACATATAATGCTATAAAATAACTGTGTTTACTTTAAAGGGAGAGTCCACCACCAGATACTATTTAGGGTGTTTTTCAGTCTTTCAACATAATTATGAATGATTGGAGTCATTTCACGCATAATTACACTATGCACCCCAGCAGTGCTTTAAAACTGACAGATTGAGTCTGCTGCCTGTTCTAAAAAATAATGGAGTCATGGTTTGTAGAAATTACTGTGGCCTTTGTGTTTCGCTGATTGCTTGATCACAGTAGTGGCGAGTAGATGCAGTATGTTTGTCCTTGTTCAACAGTGCTTTTGGACTTGTTTCAAATGCAGAAACGCTCATTGTTGGACAGCTATCTGAAGAGCTAGGGCTTATTAGCTGGATGCCTTCAGCAGAGAGAGGCTGCTGGCTAATGCCGGCATCACTCTTTGTCTATACTGAGGAGCTGCAGTTGATTTTGGAAACAGCATTGCTGCTGCAGCCACGCATATGGGGAGGGGCCGTCCCTGGTAAGAGCACCTGCCAAAAATAGAAAGACATCACACCTGGATACAATGATTCACACCTGGCCACAGTGATTCACACCTCACACAATGATTCACACCTGGCCAAAATGATTCAAACCTGGCCACAATGATTCACACTTGGCCACAGTGATTCACACCTGGCCACAATGATTCAAACCTGGCCACAATCCTTCTCACCTGGCCACAATGATTCACACCTGGCCACAATGATTCACATCTGGCCAAGCTCTCACCAAGACTCAAATGCTGTGAGGTGTTGCACCTATTCCCCTCCCTCAGGGAACGAAGGTTATATCTCACATACTACACTTCCAAGTCCTGTTTACTCATTCAAGTGGATTCAACTTCTAATTACTATACGAATCGTGTAAGTTTAATGAACCTCACTGACGTTTTGTTGAGCAAACTATTTGTTAATGCCATTTTGTTGTGCAAAAACACTCCTCAATGGTCACTTGCAAAGTGTTATGTGATTCCTATTGGAATCCAGCAAACAATTGGAACTTGTAATCACACACTGCAAAATACACTGAGAATGACTGCCAGGCTATTGAAGACTATCGACTATGACTATTATTACCAGCTAAATCCGGATTTCACTCAACAAGCTTCTTCAAATTCAGCTCACTTCAAGAACCATTTGTTGACTACAGAAACATAAATAAATAAGATCAATATCCTGTCCACCTGCAGACACTGTACACTCCATACAGCAGTAAAAATATAACTTACCCAGTTACTTGATCAGCATTGTTGTGTTTGTCAGCTGGACTGCGTACCTGGTAATCTGGCTTGGTGAAGTAGTCAAGGTATAAAACATGATCCAGGAAGATGTGGAACTCAGAAGGCATGTGTTTGAGCAGCATTCTGTGGTCATAGCGCTCCTTAATCTGTCCCACTTGCTCCTGTTGTCACACAAGCAATACAGTGGAAACCATTGCACACCATTTGAGCCCAGTAAACACAACAATCCATTTCCTACTGATATTAGCAGTTTGAATATTTAACTGAAATTTTGTTAGAAAACGTTTAAGCAAGCGTTAATAGGAGCTGGGTGTTTTGTAAAAGCACTTTGTGACAACTGCTGATGTAAAAAGGGCTTTATAAATAAATCTGATTGATTGATTGATTGATTGAGGTTAATAGGAGCTCACCTTATCTTTAATTTTTCTCCATGGTAGCTGACCGACTGCAAACTCTACTAACATGTAAAATAGCGACCAAAGATCATCATGGCGGCCCATTTCCTAAGAAGGTAAATAATGAATAATAAAAATCTATATATTTATTTTCGTGATTTGAAAAGCTATATGTAGATTTTCTGATAAACTGATATGACACAAAACACCAATTTGTAGTGCTTTTGGTTTTTTTACACTTAGACACTTACTTTGTTTTTATGAGCATTTACTGATGCATAACGAACAGTGCCCCGAAATCCCGCCACAGTTCTGGGCTGAAAAATGAAAGGTGGTAAGTTTTCTTTTCAGCACTAAACCTAAAGAAATTCTCCCAATCACAACAAATGAAAAAGATTGACGGAAATAAAGTGCTTGAATTAAAACCTAAAAAGAGATGGAAGGAAGGATATGGAAAATATCTCAGGCGGAGAAAGATAATAAAAGCTTAAATGGGATCAAGCACCTTACTGATGAGACGAATCACAAGCATGCGCTTCGAACAGAAAAGGCCAAAAAGGAACAGCAAAACTGCAAAACATAAAATCACACAGGTGATCACAAGGTACCGTAGCATAACAACTGTAAAATATTAAACGTAACACTCTGAACATAATACATGAATCAGGGCAGTTCTCAAGTCAATTCTGCAGTCCCAATGAGGCACACCTCTAATCTATCATCTTACTGTGCAATCTTCCTAATGTTCAGGTGCTTCAAGAGCAGCAGCTACTCTTCCTGATGGAATGAACTAGAAACTGAATCACCATTTTGGCTCAAAAGTGGAGCATGCCAATTTAATAGATTTTTGCTGCTGAGTACGGGTACAAAGTTGAGGAGCTTGGCCATAAGTATTCAACCAGGCTTGATATGACTGGCATTTCCCCTGTGCCCGCGGTCATGAAACTAGAGGCAAGGCCATTAGAGGTGGCCCTGGCAAAGACTTAATATCTGTTAGCCAATGTGTACATACCACAAAAGGGTCTGTGGGAAATAACAAAACTGTTAAAGAAAGGCATTGTTATGAGTTCATAAATAATGGCTCCTAGTTCTGTGGCCTAGTTAGAAGTGGCTACCACTACTTCTCTCTTTCTCTCTCCTTTGGCATCCTCACTATTTTCTTACAAAAAAAGATGAAAAAAATATGACATTTGAATAATATCAGTGGTCATGGTAAGCGGTGCGGATAAAGTGCTGTTATCGGTGCCAATAGGTATCCCTGCAGGCGGAGACAGTAAATATATTTACTTGAAGGCTAAAATAAAGTGTTTTAAATGTGTGTTTCAGTTGGTGTTCTAAATCTGCAGTACAGGCCTGGTGTTCCAATGAATTAGTGGAGGTTTCATTACTCCGTTTCAGTGTTCCTATCATGCAGCATAGAGTGCCCCGGCTGAGTAAGCATATTATTTGTTCCATGTGTACCCTGTGCATAACACAATCAAATGTATACTATATAGTGGCCTAGATCAGACTTGCAAACTAGATACATACACCGATCAGCCATAACATTATGACCACTGACAGGTGAAGTGAATAACACTGACAATCTCGTTATCATGGCACCTGTCAGTGGGTGGGATGTATTAGGCAGCAAGTGAACATTCTGTCCTCAAAGTTGATGTGTTAGAAAAAGGAAAGATTTGACAAGGGCCAAATTGTGATGGCTAGACGACTGGGTCAGAGCATCTCCAAAACTGCAGCCCTTCTGGGGTGTTCCCGGTTTGCAGTGGTCAGTACCTTTCAAAAGTGGTCCAAGGAAGGAAAAGCGGTGAACCGGCGACAGGGCCATGGGCGACCAAAACTCATTGATGCACGTGGGGAGTGAAGGCTGGCCCGTGTGGTCCGATCCAACAGACGAGCTACTGTAGCTGAATTTGCTGAAAAAGTTAATGCTGGTACTGATAGAAAGGTGTCAGAACACAGTGCATCGCAGTTTGTTGCTTATGGGGCTGCGTAGCCGCAGACCAGTTAGGGTGCCCATGCTGACCCCTGTCCACTACCGAAAGCGCCTACAATGGGCATGTGAGCATCAGAACTGGACCACGGAGCAATGGAAGAAGGTGGCCTGGCCTGGTCTGATGAATCACGTTTCCTTTTACATCACGTGGATGGCCGGGTGCGTGTGCGTCGCATACCTGGAGAACACATGGTACCAGGATGCATCATGGGAAGGAGGCAAGCCGACGGAGGCAGTGTGATGCTTTGGGCAATGTTCTGCTGGGGAACCTTGGGTCCTGCCATTCATGTGGATGTTACTCTGACACGTACCACCTACCTAAGCTTTGTTGCAGACCATGTGCACCCATTCATGGCAACGGTATTCCTTGATGGCATTGGCCTCTTTCAGCAGGATAATGCGCCCTGCCACAAAGCAAAAATGGTTCAGGAATAGTTTGAGGAACACAACAACGAGTTCAAGGAGTTGACTTGAGTTGACAAATTCCCCAGATCTCAATCCAGTCGAGCATCTGTGGGATGTGCTGGACAAACAGGTCCGATCCATGGAGGCCCCACTTCAAAACTTACAGGACTTGAAGGATCTGCTGCTAACGTCTTGGTGCCAGATACCACAGCACACCTTCAGAGGCCTAGTGGAGTCCAGAGCTGTTTTGGCGGCAAAAGGGGAACCTACACAATGTTAGGCAGGTGGTCATAATGTTATGGCTGATCGGTTTACTTATTTATATATATATACAAAACCACAGCTCAAGCAGAAAATGCCAACGTCAGCTGATGCGTCGCCAGCCAATGAGCACTCAGATTTTCTGTCTGAACTGGCCATGCTAATGAAGTGCACATTTTTTGTCCTCTTCTTAGCACTAATGTACATAAATCACACTAAAATAGTAAACCTTGTACCCACTTCCAATATTCTTTCAACAATGATTCAGTCGGGGTAAATATTAACATAATTCATTTGACAAAACTTTTCCACAGCTCCTTACCGGCCGGACCTCACCGGTTGTGTTTGTGTACTGGCGAGCCAGGCCAAAGTCTAACATGAAGCACTTCCTAAAGGTGGAAGGGAGACGACCCATGGCGAAGTTTGACTGGAAAAAATGAGAACAGAATAACATAGTTTCATCACGTTCATATTAAGAGGTGCTATCCAATGCAATGTTTCCCTATATCACAAACATCAGCACTCTCTTTTTCTCTCTTTTTTGTCTGACAATGATAAAAATGCTGTCAAATAAAAGGCACCTAAGCCCAGCAAAGTGGATGACCTCGCCTTGTCTATAAGCAACCCCACCATGTCAGCTGCATGAAAATGATCCAATTGACTTGGAGCTGGAAGTTCACTATCAAATGCATTGCTGTTCAATGGGAATACATGTTGCCATGTTGCCATGGAGGGAGATAATTGTCCAAGACGTAGTGGACCAGTGGACCAGTCAATTCAGACTACAAGGGTTCTGCTGAAAATTTCAATGCTCTGCTTCCATACTGGAATGGTTTTGAGAGTGGACAAACGTGTGCTTCGTCAAAACGGGTGCATCTATGAAGAGATTGTTTGACTGTCAGCGGAAAACATCATGACTTGTAGTTACAGTTGTGCTCATAAGTTTGCAGACCCTGGCAGCAATTGTGAAATTTTGGCATTGATTTTGAAAATATGACTGATCATGCAAAAAACTGTCTTTTATTTAAGGGTAGTGATCATATGAAGCCATTTATTATCACATAGTTGTCTGGCTCCTATTGAAATCATAATGATAACAGAAATCACCCAAATGGCCCTGATCAAAAGTTTACATACCCTTGAATGTTTGGCCTTGTTACAGACACACATGGCGACACACACAGGTGAAAATGGCAATTAAAGTTGAATTTCCCACACCTGTGGCTTTTTAAATTGCAATTAGTGTCTGTGAATAAATAGTCAATGAGTTTGTTAGCCCTCATGTGGATGCACTGAGCAGGGTAGATACTGAGCCATGGGGAACAGAAAAGAACTGTCAAAAGACCTGCGTAACAAGGTAATGGAACTTCATAAAGATGGAAAAGGATATAAAAAGATATGAAAGCTGCACATGGAATGCTCTTGGACTTTCCAGCACGACAAGTTGGCCAAGTTGACCCTCCTGTGGTTACAGCATAAAAAGGTGAAGGTTCTGGAGTGGCTGTCACAGTCTCCTGACCTTAATATCCTCGAGCCACTCTGGGGAGATCTCAAACGTGTGGTTTATGCAAGACGACCAAAGACTTTGCATGACCTGGAGGCATTTTGCCAAGACGAATGGGCAGCTATACCACCTGCAAGAATTCGAGGCCTCATAGACAACTATTGCAAAAGACTGCACACTGTCATTGATGCTAAAGGGGGCAATACACAGTATTAAGAACTAAGTGTACACAGACTTTTGAACAGAGGTCAGTTCATTTTTTTTCTTTGTTGCCATGTTTTGTTTATGATTGTGCCATTCTGTTATGACCTACAGTTGAATGTGAATCCCATAAGAAATAAGACATGTGTTTTGTCTGCTCACTCATGTTTTCTTTACAAATGGTACATATATTACCAATTCTCCAAGGGTATGCAAACTTTTGAGCACAACTGTACTCCACACACAGCAACACACTGTAACAGTTATACGCTAAGTCCATAGAGATCACAGGCTACAAAATAACATAAGGATTACAGAGTACTGCAATATAGGTATGTAGCCATACCAAAATCAGTCAGTAGGTCCCGTACTGGTAAGAAATGTAATGTACTTTCACCTGTAATTGTAACCGTAATTAATAACGCCATTATGCCGGCAGGGTTTCTATTAATGTGATACAGAAGAGCACCACCTACAGGCTTGATGTCTCTGTGCAGGAAGCCCACAGAGTGGATGGCCTCTATGGACTCCAGAATTTGTTTGCCCAGACGCAGTGTGGTGCTCATGGTAAAGGTGCCGCGAGGCTGACTCCTCCTCAGGTCTGCCAGGTTTCTCCCCTGCTGGTAGGCAGAGCGGGGAGGGAGAGATTGGGAGAGAGAAAGAGGGAGACAGGAAAGAAGAGTGGAAGGACAGAAGGAGAGATGGGGAGAATTGAGGGAGAGAGGAGGGAATAAAGGGGGACAAAGATAGAGTGAAAGGGACAAAGAGATAATTAATTTGCATAAGTGTTTTACTTATTATTTATAGCCTTGGCTATAAGATTCTCCAGAACTAAAGCAATTTTATCCCAGTGTTCTGGTAAATGATTACCTGAAGTTGCATGACCACGTAGTTGAACTTCTCGTTCCTTCCACATCCAATGAATTTACAGACATGATTTTTCCCTGTCAAATAATGGAGAGGTTAGTATCAACCAGGGGTCTCCAATGCTATAGGAGCTACTCTCTTTTGCTTTCAATTAGGCATACTCTTCTCTTCTGCCTTGCAACTGTTTACGAGATTATCCTTCTTTAATGCACTACAATTTCTGTCAACATTCTGTACAAACAAGCAAAACATTTGTCACTCCCCAAATACTTTAGGAGTCTACTTTGAAGTTTAGAGAAGGTTTTGAGGAAAGTTTTAAGTATTTCTATCTTCCCACAAGACACGAGTGATTAAACGTGCACACCACAGAGAGAGACAGGGGAAATAAGCCTAACTCACACTGAGTTAGGCTTGAATTGGGATCTGATTGCTTTTTAAGGACCTGAGACAGTATAGTCAGAATGTGGTATACTTCAATATAAATTAGTGTTTTATCCAAGAATCAAGCATACATATTAGCATTCACAGACTACCTAGATTCAGTCATACAATAAAATGAGAACAAGATAACTTGAGGCAAGTAACTTTCATGTTGAGTTGCATTCAAAGAACATTCTCCAGACGATACTCAGCATTTCCCCAAGTCATATTGGGCATTTAAACAAGTCATTTGAAAAAGGACACAGAAAGCCGGGCAGACAGCCAGAAACACACACAGTGTTCATTAGCTACTCCTCCCTGCAAGCATATTTCTGTATCTGCTCTTTGGGCTACAAACAAGAAATAACCCCCAACATATCTCTGCATTAGCTTGCCCATTTCAAGTGAACATGATCATATTGTACAAAAATCCCAAAGTACCAGACACACCAATCAATTTATTACTCTTCTAACCAAGACCAAAAATCACCAAAAAATCACCCCCATCTTCAACCTTGTCCAGACAGATGCCAGTCATACTAATCAAATGGCCAGACAGATGGACTGACAGACATTTACCTCACAACTAACCATGCCCAGAGAACTAATTAACCTCGCTATGCTTACTCATAAACAAGGTCTTGTTGTCATTGATTGATTGTGTATTTAATGATCCCTGTCCCTCACCAGTAGCTGCTTGCCTTTACCTTTATCGTGTTCTGTACAACACAGCTCTTTACCTTGCAGTGTTGTCTCTGTGTGTGTGTGTGGGTTCTCTACAACACAGCTCTTTACCTTGCAGTGTCGTCTCTGTGTGTGTGTGTTCTCTACAATACAGCTCTTTACTTTGCAGTGTCGTCTGTGTGTGTGTGTGTTCTCTACAATACAGCTCTTTATCTTGCAGTGTCGTCTCTGTGTGTGTGTTCTCTACAATACAGCTCTTTACCTTGCAGTGTCATCTCTGTGTGTGTGTGGGTGGGTGTGAGTTCTCTACCACACAGCTCTTTGGCTTGCAGTGTTATCTGTGTGTGTGTGTGTTCTGTAACACACAGCTCCTTACCTTGCAGTTTCTTGAGGACAGCCACCTCCATTTTGAGGACCTGTTTAGGTTGCTGGGCTGACTCTACTTTCAAAGCAACATTCTCTCTGGTCAGCAAGTCCAACGCCTCGTAGATCTCCCCAAAACCGCCCCCGCCAATCTTCTTCAGCTGAAGATGGTGGCAGGGGACAGACATTAGGACTCTCAACTCTGCCACAGCCGTTCATTTTAATCAACCGCTAAATTATGCAATCAATCACTCAGCTGAGCGTCAATTGCATGGTCAAAAGGGTTCTAAAAATAAAGGCAAACTCACCACTTTCCATCTGTCCTTTACCATGCAGTTTGGGGGCAGGATGTCCACCTGCTCCCCCGCTCCGTTCATGTTTTCGTCAGGTTGGACGGCCGTCCCTACGCACTGCATTGGCCGGCCAGACAGAGGCACAGCAGCTTCCAACTTGATTCAGCCATTCACCTGTGAAGAACACAGTCACATAGGTCTCAACCTCTCATTTACCCATCAGCTCTCCTCGTAAATTGGCTGATCTCTCATTCCATAAACATTCAGGGTGCCCATTGGAACATAACCACCACAGTGTGAAAGGACGTCAAAGCACGTCATTTTACACTGATTGAAAAAATAATTATTTCATATAACCTTTATTTTGATGCCAATTTTCTAAACATTCTTGATTAATTTCAGACGAGTTAGGCATAAGCTTAACATTGTGGTTAAGATTAGAATTCAAATTAAATGTTTAGACTGTAGACATAGCCAGGTGGAAACTATAGCGACTAGTGTCTACCCCTACTTATATTTAATAAGGAGGCACATCTCACTTCCAAACCTAAATGTTGACCGTGTTTGTCCAGACCAAAAATTTAATCTTAGTTCAAATCAAATGCTTCAAACATAGAATAACTACAAAATGCTAAATATAAAAATTAATCACATACATTTATTTTATAAAGCCCTTTTTACATCAACAGTTGTCACAAATTGCTTCTACAAAACACCCGTTCTGAAACCCCTCAGAGCAAGGTTGAAGTACAGTGGCTAGGAAACACTCCCTAAAAGGGACAAAACTTAGGAAGAAACCTAGAGAGGAACCAGGCTCTGAGGGGTGGCCAGTCCTCTTCTGGCTGTGCCAGGTGAACATTTTAAGAGTACAAATTGCAATAATTAATAAATGCATGTGGGCTGTGTCCAGAGTCTACAAAACATAATCAATGGATGGACAATGACAGGGACAGTAGCTGGCATATCGTATTTTCAGCTACTTGATCTGCAACACATCCAGGAGGACTTTGGACAGGGACAACTACAAGACATTCAGGCTTGGTAGTCCTGAGGTGTGGTCAAAGGACTCATGTCTTCAAGATTAAACGGAGCAGGACACAAGAAAAATTTAGATAACGCATTCCTTGGATTTACAAAGTTGAAGAAGAACTGACCCTACTCCCCCGGCACAATAAAACAGCGTAAAACCTTGGGGCTGAGACAGGGAGGTCCAGTGACTCTGTGGCCCTAACCGCGGGTAACCCCACTTTTATGCTGCCATTAACAGAGTTCTTCAATAAGTATGCATAATAGTTCTTTAATAGATTAGCCTATTTGATGTCTCTCTGTTCAGTTATGTTGACAATATCGTGCTACATCAGCTGACTCAGGACAGGAAACGAAAAGGAAAATGGAGAGACATAGATAGCTCATGGAAAACCACACGCGATAAAACAACAGCCCAAGTACAGGAATTCACTACGTACAAAGCATGCAATTTCTAAATCGTTCATCCAAAATGGATGGAAATACCATGAAACTAAAGCTGACTGTCTGCATTTACCTCCCATAGACCACATTTTATTAGAATATAAAAAGTAAAAAATGTCACTGTCCATCTACACTACAGTTCAAAAGTTTGGGGCCACATAGAAATATCCTTATTTTCGAAAGAAAAGCAAATTTTTTTGTCCATTTAAAATAACATCACATTGATCAGAAATACAGTGTAGACATTATTAATTAAATGACTAGTGAAGACAAAAACGGCTGGAGGCCCATTATCAGCAACCACCAGTCTTGTGTTCCAATGGCACACTGTGTTTGCTAATCCAAGTTTATCATTTCAAAAGGCTAACTGATCATTAGAAAACCCTGTTGCAATTATGTTAGAACTGCTGAAAACTGTTGTGTTGATTAAAGAAGCAATAAAACGGTCTTTAGACTAGTTCAGTATCTTCAGCATCAGCGTTTGTGAGATCAATTACAGGCTCAAAATGGCCAGAAACAAAGAACTTTCTACTGAAATTCATCAATCTATACTTGTTCTGAGACATGAAGGCAATTCCATGCGAGAATTTGCCAATAAACTGAAGATCCTGTACAACAATGTGTACTTCTCCCTTTACATAACAAAGCAAACTGGCTCTAACCAGAAGAGAAAGAGGAGTGGGAGGCCCCGGAGTACAACTGAGCAAGAAGACAAATACATTAGTGTCTAGTTTGAGAAACAGACTCCTCACAGGTCCTTAACTGGCAGCTTTATTAAATAGTACCCACAAAACACCAGTCTCCACATCAACAGTGAGGAGCCAACTCTGAGATGCTGGCCTTCCAGGCAGTAAAGAAAAAGCATATCTCAGACCGGACACTAAAAAGAAAAAAATAAGATGGGCAAAAGAACACAGACACTGGAAGAACTCTGCATAGAAGGCCAGCATCCCGGTGTCGCCTCTTCACTGTTGACGTTGAGAGGATTTTTAATAGACAAAAAATGTGCTTCTCTTTTGAAAAGCTTTACTGTATCCTATTGGAAAAATAATCCGTTAGTTGTGTTTAGGAAGGACTTAAGTATCCTTACAACAGAAAAAATAACATTATAGCATTTTCATTATTGTATGTTACTGTAGGCTATCTGTTGTTGTATATTTACTGCATGTGAAAAATCAGTTATACAAAGAAAAAGTGACATTTTTAAATGACTTTTTCCTGCATTCAAGAAATACTGAGTTATGTGGTTGTCTCGTCTAGCTATGGTAAGATAAATGCACTAACTCAAGTTGCTCTGGATAAGAGCTTCTGGTGAATGACTAAAATGTAAAACGTAGGCAGACCTTTAGACGGATGCGGATCCAAAACAAGGTCAATCAGGACTTGGCTCCAGCACAAATGAACACACAGCTATACAGAACTGCCTGATGGGCCTAATAACTTGCTGTGGTTGTGTGGAGATTACACCTGGGCATGGAACATCCAACCAATGCATCAAGTGTCATACTGAATGGTAAATCTCCTTTACACTAGGTATAAGGTATAAGCTTAAGGGTAATGTTGGAGCTCTCACAATATCACCACCCAATGATCCTTCACGGATCTCCACTAAGTGTTTAGTCTCTGGAGGGTAGGGGCTGGGGTTGTCTCTGGACAGGATATGGGTAATGTTGCAGCTCACCCTCTCACTATGGCACAAAAACGTTAATAGCAATCAAATGCTTGCTTGCTTAGTCCTTGGGAAAATCTCAATTGCATTTCCTTGACTAGTCATGGCCTCTCGGAGATTGAATGACATGTAGATGCTTTGTTTTTGCTAGGTGATGTTAACGTTTAATGTCAATTTACAGTGGATATAAAAAGTCTACACACCCCTGTGATGCCAGGTTTTTGTGATGTAAAAGAATGAGACAAAGATAAATCATGTCAGAACTTTTTCCACTTTTAATGTGACCTATAATGTGAACAATTCAATTGAAAAACAAACTGAAATCTTCGAGGGAAAAATTAATAATAAAAACCTTACAATAACCTGGTTGCATAAGTGTGCACACCCTCTTATAACTGGGGATGTGGCTGAGTTCAGCTGTTCTATTAGGATTTTCCTGACATTTTCTTAGCTGCATCTCAGAGCAAAAGCCATGGTCTGCAGAGAGCTCCCAAAGCATCAGAAGGATCTCATTGTTGAAAGATATCAGTCAGGAGAAGGGTACAAAAGAATTTCCAAAGCATTAGATATACCATGGAACACAGTGAAGACAGTCATCACCAAGTGGAGAAAATATGGCACAACAGAGACATTACCAAGAACTGGACGTCCCTCCAAAATTGATGAAAAGAAAACTGGTCAGGGAGGCTTCCAAGAGGCCTATAGCAACATTAAAGGAACTGCAGGAATTTCTGGCAAGTACTGGCTGTGTGCTACATGTGACAACAATCTCCCGTATTCTCCATATGGATGGGCTTATGGGGTAGGGTGGCAAGACGGAAGCCTTTTCTTACAAAGAAAAACACCCAAGCCCGGCTGAAGTTTGCCAAAACAAACATCAAGTCTCCCAAAAGCATGTGGGAAAATGTGTTATGGTCTGATGAAACCAATGTTGAACTTTTTGGCCATAATTCCAAAAGGTATGTTTGGCGCAAAAACAACACTGCACATCACCCAAAGAACACCATATCCACAGTGAAGCATGGTGGTGGCAGCATCATGCTTTGGGGCTGTTTTTCTTCAGCTGGAACCGGGCCTTAGTCAGTGTGAAGGGAATTATGAACAGTTTCAAATACCAGGCAATTTTGGCACAAAACCTTCAGGCGTCCGTTAGAAAGCTGAAGATGAAGAGGAAGTTCACCTTTCAGCAAGACAACGACCCAAAGCACACATCCAAATCCATGGCCATACTAATAGACTCCTACCCAAAAAGA
>JACXGI010000723.1:0-53355 GCA_016801175.1 Esox masquinongy | reverse complement strand
GCAACAACTCAGCCCCATTTTGAGAGCCTTTCACTTGGATGTTCAGTTTTCATTTTTATTAGGTCACACTGGTGTTCCAAGTCAACTCAATCAAAAATCTTTTTTTTAGGATACTAAAATCAGGATTTAGGTCAAACAAATTTAAGTGTGTTATTCTCATGATTCCTGTAATGAAAGTGTTTTGGTTGTTTTGAGTTTCCATTTAGCTACTTTGGGAATTAAACCCAAATACATTAACCCAGCTTAAAAGCAATTGATCTGTTCAGACTAGCAATTTCAACATCACTTGAATTTGAGATATGACACATAGATCAGGATATGTATTAACTTTGTTTCTTTTTGCATTTTGCACTAATTTAAGATCTAATAAGGACTTCTGTAATTCTTGGAAGTTAGACTACAGTATGTAGGCAACAGCAGAATACACCATATAAAATGTAATACTTTCTTAGTGTCTCCAATGTCATGTATATAGAGCGTGAACAACAAACGACCGAAAATAGAACCCAGGAGTAACACTTTATACTCATACAGAAATTCAAATTTGACCCTTTCGATTTAATAGACTGAGTTCTATGACAAAGTCTTAAAACCTTAAGCAGACATTAGCACTTCGGACTAATTACATCAACTTTCTAATTAAAAGGGAAAGATTAAGAGTGTCAAACGTCTTACACGGGTCTTAAAAACAGCAGCATAATGTAGCTAATCATTCCAAGGCTCATTTACAACCAGTAGCCTAGTCTAAAACCTGATTGCTTCATATTTAAAATAATTTTCTGTCAGAAAAGGGCATACAGTAGCTGCTTATTCACCAGGAATTCCACAATTTTTGCTAAACAAGATAATTTAGAAATTGGGCTGTAGTTGTCAAGGCTACTACAATCTCCTCCTTTATGGAGGGGCAGAACAGATTTAACAGAATGACAGGGAATGCATCAGATATTCCAATCCAATCAAATCATTGATTTGCTCTGTGTTCAATATAGGCTCCATCACCAGCAACTGGATGAATCTGGTTTTCAGGGGAAATGGAAGAGAGTTGGTTACTTGACTTCCACATACAGTCCTAAAGAAAACCCTACTGTATTTCACAGAGGGGCAGAATTTTAGAGAGGGGCAGTATTGAATTCCCCGGAGGGGCAGAATTTTAGAGAGGGGCAGAATTTTAGAGAGGGGCAGTACTGTATTTCACAGAGGGGCAGCATTTTAGAGAGGGGCAGTACTGTATTTCACAGAGGGGCAGAATTTTAGAGGGGGGCAGTACTGTATTTCACGGAAGGGCAGAATTTTAGAGAGGGGCAGTACTGTATTTCACGGAGGGGCAGAATTTTAGAGAGGGGCAGTACTGTATTTCACGGAGGGGCAGAATTTTAGAGAGGGGCAGTACTGTATTTCACAGAGGGGCAGAATTTTAGAGAGGGGCAGTACTCTATTTCACGGAGGGGCAGTATTTTAGAGAGGGGCAGTACTGTATTTCATGGAGGGGCAGTATTTCATGTAGGGGCAGAACAGCCTCTTCATTTTCATGTGATGTTGGCAGGGAGATTAATAACACAATTACACATTAAACTATACCACTGTAATTATATAGATGTCTAGTCAGAGTGTAGCCGTACATTTGTTGATATTTTTAGCTAGTTAGTGAATTTCTTTATTTTTTATTGAAGTTATTAGTCGACTTATAGGTTAGTATTGTTCAGCACATGAATTACTGCTTCTCCTGTGCTAGAGGAGCACAGAACGCATAGGCCTATTCAACATTTCAAGCTATCCTTTAAACACTACCAGACTACACTAAACAGACCAAGTAAAAAATGTCAAACCTAAATGTAAAACACACTATTCAAAAACTCATGGAATGTTGGCCAGCACTGAGCACCACTAAGTCTGTATAACAGAGTGTCTGCTAAATGACAACAATGTAAAATATAGGCCACTGTAGGCAATATTATAGAAATCCAAAGCAATTTCTTGGTGAAAATGTTATGGGATTTAAAGGCTAACATAATGCTCAAATAGCCAAAACTGACTATTGGCTATTGTTTAGGGTTCATTTATTTATTTTATTTAACCTTTAGTGGAGACGTATTCAAGCAAAAGGTGGTTCCACCAAGTATTAACTCAGGGTGGTGTTCACTCATCCAAACAGGGTATTTTACTCTTTTAATTTAAATTTTTTTTACTTTAATATTGTGGTTCACTGTATGTAAATAAAGCCTAAAAAGTCAGATTTTATGTTTCATCATTTCAGACTGTAATGATGTAAGGCAAAAAAGGTGAACATTTTGAAAGAGGGTGGCGACTTCCTACTATACCCACTTTGTGTATACAGTATCTCACAAAAGTGAGTACACCCCTCATATTTTTGCAAATATTTGATTATATCTTTTCATGTGACAACACTGAAGAAATGACACTTTGCTACAATGGAAAGTAGTGAGTGTACAGCTTGTATAACAGTGTAAATTTGCTGTCCACTCAAAATAACTCAACACACACCCATTAATGTCTAAACCGCTGGCAACAAAAGTGAGTACACCCCTAAGTGAAAATGTCCAAATTGGGCATAAAGTGTCAATATTTTGTGTGGCCACCATTATTTTCCAGCACTGCCTTAACCCTCTTGGGCAAGGAGTTCACCAGAGCTTCACAGGTTGCCACTGGAGTCCTCTTCCACTCCTCCATGACGACATTACGGAGCTGGTGGATGTTAGAGACGTCCACCTTCCGTTTGAGGATTCCCCACAGATGCTCAATAGGGTTTAGGTCTGGAGACTTGCTTGGCCAGTCCATCATCTTTACCCTCAGCTTCTTTAGCAAGGCAGTGGTCATCTTGGAGGTGTGTTTGGGGTCGTTATCATGTTAATACTGCCCTGCGGCCCAGTCTCCGAAGGGAGGGGATCATGTTCTGCTTTAGTATGTCACAGTACATGTTGGCATTTATGGTTCTCTCAATGAACTGTAGCTCCCCAGTGCCGGCAGCACTCATGCAGCCCCAGACCATGACACTCCCACCACCATGCTTGACTGTAGGCAAGACACACTTGTCTTTGTACTCCTCACTTGCTTGCCGCCACACATGCTTGACACCATCTGAACCAAATAAGTTTATCTTGGTCTCATCAGACCACAGGACATGGTTCCAGTAATCCATGTCCTTAGTCTGCTTGTCTTCAGCAACCTGTTTGTGGGCTTACTTGTGCATCATCTTTAGAAGAGGCTTCCTTCTGGGACGACAGCCATGCAGACCAATTTGATGCAGTGTGCAGCGTATGGTCTGAGCACTGACAGGCTGACCCCCCACCCCTTCAACCTCTGCAGCAATGCTGGCAGCACTCATACATCTATTTCCCAAAGACAACCTCTGGATATGACGCTGAGCACGTGCACTCAACTTCTTTGGTCGACCATGGCGAGGCCTGTTTTGAGTGGAACCTGTCCTGTTAAACCGCTGTATGGTCTTGGCCACCGTGCTGCAGCTCAGTTTCAGGGTCTTGGCAATCTTCTTATAGCCTAGGCCCTCTTTATGTAGAGCAACAATTCTTTTTTTCAGATCCTCAGAGAATTCTTTGCCATGAGGTGCCATGTTGAACTTCCAGTGACCAGTATGAGGGAGTGTGAGAGCGATAACACCAAATTTAACACAAATACTCCCCACACAGGAGTATAACACTACTTACTCCCCACACAGAAGGGGTAAAATTAAGAGACCACTGCAAATTGAACGCTTCTGTTCCTCACTCAAAACTTTCCTTTTCAACTTTTTTGGAAAGGAAAGAAAAAGGTGCAGTGGTCTCTTAATTTTTTCTGGAGCTGTATATATATATAAATAAAAACAAAAAATATTCATTTATGGCCACATTTAGGCAATTTTCAAAATTATAGATTCATGTTGTAGTTTATTCCCTATTTTACATAATAACGTTTTTTTGTTATGCCTGCAATCGGTTGAGACACAATATGCTTTTCAATACAGGATCTGTGTCATATTTTAAGTGATAAAAGGATGAACCCATTTTTACATGATATTTCGTTCAGTCTAAAGCAGGAGACTCCAACAGGATGACCATAGTCAATTTATAAGCGGTTTGTAAAACAACGCAGTTTTCACATGTTCCATCACAAATTTTCATAAACAAATCTAGACAGAACTGGCTTGAAAAGCCATACCTAACACAAAATCTGGCAACACATTTCTTCATATTGGCCCTGTCTGTCGGTGTGGTGTGTGCATTTAAATACTCATTTGCAAATAAGTAATACAGCATGTTGTGGGATGCAGAAATACTGTGACCTTTCCCCAAAACCTTCTTAAAACATGAACACAGACTTATCTAGCAGCTGCATATTATCATTTTTATGTCTTATTTGTTATTTACCTAATAGCAGTAGAACCTACAGAATCATCCTAGACTTACATGAGCAATTAGGGACAGATTTTTCACCTTTTAGCCACTGCTCTTATCCAGGGCTGAGGACATGGATGTCTAATGGTATAGTGGTGTATGTAAAATCAATGTGATCTCAGGGGAATACGTAACATATTATACAAAAATCTGTGACCCTGAATTGGTATATGTTACGTTAGGTTGCAATTACAATGCAGTACCAAAACGTGTGATTTTCAAATTTGCTAAAGCCAACCATATGTTATGGGCCCTACTAAAACGTCTAATGTGTTACGGAATGACACAAACGTATGATATGTTACAATTTAAATTTAAGGTTAGGTGTAAGGTGTAGTATCACAGTACTGGGGTTAAGGTTATGGCTAGGTTTTGGGTTAAAGTTCGAAATCAAAAACAGTTAGGGTTAAGGTTAGGCATTATAGCACTGGGTATAATAAGAGTTGGTTGAAGGTTAGAAAACAAAATAGGCTCATTTACTGCAAAATAGGTTAATTTAGAGTCCAATCTACCTCTATCAGTGCTCACCACTGCCCCTAGCATCCTTCTGATAAAGTAGGCACATTTGAGCATCTTTTATCTCTTGAATGATGCGGCAGTCAGGGTCAAAATTACAATCTGAGTACTTCCAGAATGAGTACTTCCAGAATATAGATAGGGATTTACCTAGTTTATGTTACTGGCCATGTAGTGAAAAATAAAACAAATCACCTTTGGGTATCTCCATTTAGGCAAGATCCCCCCCAAAAAAACGTTTTACCAGTCCAGCTGACATGATCTGCTCGTGTCGCTGCCAGACACTGAATCTATTAGGCCAGCTGAGGTCAAAGGAAAGCACAAGAGTACGTCCCGAGCCTCACGCCATTGCACTAGACAGATACTGCACACTTACTGAAAATACATGCAAGTCTGAAAGAAGGCAGATTCTACTCATCTTCACAAGGTGTCAGAAGAATGGAGTGGAAAGTAACAGGCCAAAAGCAAAATTGTAGAAGTGAATTAACTCGGTCATAGACTATTCTACTTAGAAGACTAACCTGCCCAATGCAAGTAATCTACTCTAAAGGGAACAATCCAGTACCATTACATACCAGACACCCAGCGTTGGTAAACCATTTTAGTGGGCCAATATTTGAGCATTTGAATTTATATTCTTATATCTCTATTACCCATCTATAAAGAGCTACATCTTTTTATATACATACATCACATTTCACTATACTACTGTATTTCGGTGGTGGGCCTATGAATTTGCGGTTTTATCGTACTGTACTGCTCCTAACACAGGGTGGGACCCGTTCTGTTTCCGGCATACTTCCCTTGATATAGGTTACCCGTAATTCCACACGGCTCAATCTATCCATCGTGACTAAAACGGAGACGTAAAGCTGCAGGTACTACCTAGCCTATCATTCTCATACGGCTCTTACATTTCCCCCGCACTGCAGTTTTGCGCTCGCTCCAAAGATAGGCTAACAACATCCAACCGGCAGACATCCCGTCCAGAGCTTTTCTAGGCCTGACGTTTTCTAAGCATTAACTTTCAGCAATGCACTACGCCCTGTGTACCTTTACTCCGCCCCTAAAACAATATCTCGAGAATCACAATTGGAGCAAAATCAGACAATCAACCGCGATACAACATTCCACTGCATGGGAGGGCGCGAGTGGCTTTGGGAAATGTGGTTTACAGTCGGGAAAGCCTATGCAAAGGGACTCGACTAGATTCTTGAAAAAGACTACACCTCCCGCTGAGAGTGACTCAAATCATTGACGTAAGTCTGCATTATGATGCTTTTTTCTCAATTATTCATGATTATTGTTGTATAGATGTAAAATAAATCTTAATAAAATGCCTTATTGAACTCCTGACATTATCACACATCGATCTTAATTGCCAATAATTGTGATTACCACCCTGATCTATTCCAAATTGCTTTCTTCTCCAGAAGCAGCGCATTGAAGGGGCGTATGCTATTCCAAGTTATCATAGCAAAGCAAGCGACCGTAGCATCGTTATTGACACGGTGTCAGTGCCTTTGAATCTGCTTTAAATCCGCAAGATCATCTAGGCCTGAGTCAATTAAAAAAAGAAAACACATGCACCCAGACCTGATCTTCTGACGTCGTTGTAGAGCCTCGGCGTGCGAGGCATTGGAGAGGCGCATCATTCCTTGTGCGAGGTCGTGATAATGACATATGTGTCGGTTGTCGTTGCACCATACTCCATTCTCCCCGCTACTCGCCTCTACTCTGAATCAGCATCACTGACATACTCCCAGTATGCAACGCGCGTGGTCCTACGTGACTGGTGGTTGTTGCGTGGCAACGTGAGGAGATGCGCCCATTAAAACAGTGAAGAGAAGCCCACTAAATGCATTGTATTTAAATGAAATGAATGAATAAGTTAATTCAACATTCATTATATTAGTTTTGACAGTGGAGGTAACAAAATCAAATTTTAAGTTTAAAGTCCTGCAAGTTTCACGCAATTCTACACATTTTACCATATGGCAGAGAGAGATTTTTTTTACCAGGTTTATTCTATTACTTATGCTAAGTTTTGATGCTGACAGATTTTTAAACCAAACAAAAATATATTGAACAAAAATATAAATGCAAAATGCAGTAATTCATAATATTTTATTTTTATTACTGCCTGGTACAGGAGTAATAACATTGACCGCTTTTAAATGCAGGATAAAAACCTTTATATTTTCTTCTGCCTTTTATTATTCTTTTAATATTTTTTTAGCCATCTTAAATATGATGTTCTTATTTGTATGCTTTATATCAGGGATCATCAACTCTTATCCTACAAGAGCCGGAGCCAGCTGGTTTTCTGTTCCACCTCATCATTAATTGGACCCAACTGGTGTCTCGGGTCTAAATAAGTCCCTGAATACAGGGTTGCAATGAAAAAAAGTGGAACTGGCTTTGAGGACTAGAGTTGATGATCCCTGCTTCATAAATTCATTTATAGTATGCCTGATGGGTGTTCTTTCTAATATAAAGCACATACTGTACCGCTCCTGTGTCTGAAATGTGCTATACAAATAAACTTGCCTTGCCTTGCCTGGCCTTGGAAACAAATCACATTAGTGGAGGGAGAGCCTTGTAACCAGATGACGCTGCACTCATCCTAGCTGGACCCTGCTCTCCCTGAGTGAGAAAGTTGCTTGCATATAGAGCCAATCCAGCAGTTACTTCAAGCAATTTTTCGAATGTAGACAAATCTTAGATATTCCTTGTTATTTCCCTTTAAGGTCACTTCACTGAGGAACAGGAAGAAATCCAGTGATGTTCTTGCTCAGCATCTGGGACCAAAGCACACTCTTGAGAACCCCCCCCAAAACAAATCTATTTATTTCTTCCCATAACACAAGAAATGCTTGTAACTTTTTATTGCAATCATGTTTTTATTACTGTAGTTGTTCTAATGTATAGTGTTTCATGAGCAAATGAAGAATTACTGCCCAGATAAATAGCTTTAACAATTTTCACTCTCCGACGCTCTTCCAAAGTGAGGGTCAGCAAGTAGCCTAGTGTTAGACCATTTGATCAGTAATGGAAAGGTTGCCAGGGTACTAAAAGCTCTGGTAACATCTTAACCTCTGTTCAGATCATCATTGTTTGCTAACTTGATTTATTGCCCTTCTTTGGCCATTGGAGAGCTCTTGGATTTCTGATACCCTTGTGCATCAAAAAATTCAATGACAGGAGTCGGTTTTGAGACAGGCATGTTTTTGAGTTACTCCACAGGATAAAACACATTAAGAAAGATGAGTTCTGCCTTAAGTAGGTCACCATGGAGAAGGTCACAAAGGTGAGCACCTGTACAGAGTCACAAAGGTGAGCACGTCTGCACAGAGTTACAATCTGGGCATAAACATTTGTTTAGGGCCAACACGGGATATAGCAGGATACTCTGGTTGGAATAAGTCTGTAATGTAAGAAAATGTGGAAAAGTGAAAGGGACTGAATACTTTCTGAATGCACTGTATGTGATTCTATTTTTAAAAAGTTAGTGTTCTTTTTTAGGAGAGAGTGGTAAATATTCAGGTCCTATGTGGCTTGGTTAACAAAGCATGGCCCCTGTAATATCTGGGTTGAGATGGGGGGATCCATTCACTGTAATTGGCTCAGGATTAGAGCATCTGGTAAATGGTGGTCTTTTGTTTGTTTTTCTTTTAGGTCATAAATGTTTATTTGTTTCTTATCTGTTTGTATTTTAATTCAACCAAAACCCAGTATAATGTTTGTTAGAGTTCTTTTTTTGGTGGGTGTGTTCAATAACTCTGTTAAACAAATGTAAATAAATGTATTTGAAAACCTTCTGCTATTCGATTTCCTTACCAACAGCAAATGCATAATGTTTTAGCCTACCATTACTAGGTCATTCTGTGCATCTAAAATATATAGTTTCTCACAAATATCTGCTTGCAATACTTTTGATCAACAACTATAATCCATGAAAATACGGTAGGCTCACCTTCCCATCAAGTTCAAAATATAAATATCCACCTTTGCAGAAATACTTCCAAACAGTCAATTGGCATAGTGGTGGTGTATTATTGTAAATTTCCTGTTATTCTTGGAAAGAGGCCCCCTTGGACTTTTACCCTTCATTCTAATCCCATCCCTCTTTTTTCCATCTACTTTTTTGTGCCCAATGCCAGAAAGTCAACAATAACTTTGTATTGTTTTTAATTTGTAAGTTGTAAGTTGTTTGTTTTTCTTCATAGAAAAGGGATCCTTTCAAATAATCACCAATGATGACACCACTAAATATCAGGAATTGTGAAAGAAGATCACAATGAAAGAACTGCCACAGTGAAAGAAGGTCACAATAAGGTCGAATGTTAAGGCAGATTTAATTTAATTTGATTAAATTAATTTAATATATTTAGGGGTGTCAATAATTGTAATAATACGCATATATAGTAATATACTTTAAATGCAGTATTATTGTCCTGTGTATTGTAATATTATTTTGGCCCCAAGAGGGATTCCAATAACTGATATTCATTATAAATATTTTTTTCTTCAGTGAAAGCTGTTCAGCGTGAGGGTTCTTGGAGCTACAACACAAAAGGACCACCACAATTGACTTGTGCGTGAATTATAGGCTGAGATGTTTAAAATGGCCTCATCCTGTTAGTTGTCACGTCAGCTGGGGAGCAGATGTTAGGGGCCACTTAGTGATACCATCTTATTGTTTTTACCCTATTTGATGCCTTTTTGTCATGTGTGATTAATATACTGAGGCATGAAATATCTTACCACTCAACAGGACAATTTCCTGTCAATGTGCTGCAAAGGTTGAGTAATGAAAATAAATATATTTTTTGTGTTTTACACTACTGAAGACCTCATCACACTTCTTAATTTGGTATGGATGCATTTGGGAATATAACACCTTTAACAACCTTCAAAGTTTTAGTATTAGTCTGGCTTAATATGAAGGCCCCCTTTTCAGCATTTATACTGTATTCTGTAAGAGCTCTGTACATAATTTACAGTGATTTATGCACCTGTATTACACCATCTCCTAATATTTTGTGAATAATGGGAGTTAAAATAAATCCACATGCAATGTGACTGCATATCGGAATGTCTCATTTTGATGGTTACTGTGCTATGTAAGTGTATAATGTTCTTGTTTGTGAAACAAATACATGAAAAGGCAAAACGGTAATATAATGTGCGCAAGGTAAGCATACTAAATTGCTAAAAGGAATCATATTTTACAGCTATGTGTTAGGTCAATTGAGAATTACTGAGGCTGTCATTGTGTCATCTAGAATTAATTAGAAGGAATTGATATGAAACAGTGTTGGCCATGACCGCAGTAATTTGAAAGAATATGTCTCTCAATATTCTCAGTGACATGGGGATAAAAGGGAATAATTCATAAAAGAAAGAGAAGAAAAGTTCCCCAAAATACTTTAACAACAATATTTTTTCAGTGCTTTAACAACAATAGTTTTTCAATAGTTTTCAGTGTTTTATTATTCCATTTAAAGTGGTAAGTGAAATGAAGAATGTAATGATTTTTATTTGTACTTAAATAATGTTGTGTATTTATTCTATACTTACCTCCAGCCAAAGCTAAAATTGGAGAAGAAAACTATTGACAGCCTACCTTGAAATTCTACCTACAGTGAGGGAAAAAATTATTTGATCCCTTGCTGATTTTGTACGTTTGCCCACTGAATAATCAATGATCAGTCTATAATTTTAATTGTAGGTTTATTTGATCAGTGAGAGACAGAATAACAAGAAAAAAATCCAGAAAAAACGCATGTCAAAAATGTTATAAATTGATTTGCATTTTAATGAGTGAAATAAGTATTTCATCCCCTCTCAATCAAAAAGATTTCTGGCTCCCAGGTGTCTTTTATACAGGTAACGAGCTGAGATTAGGAGCACACTCTTAAAGGGAGTGCTCCTAATCTCAGCTTGTTACCTGTGTAAAAGACATCTGTCCACAGAAGCAATCAATCAATCAGATTCCAAACTCTCCACCATGGCCAAGACCAAAGAGCTGTCCAAGGATGTCAGGGACAAGACTGTAGACCTACACAAGGCTGGAATGGGCTACAAGACCATCGCCAAGCAGCTTGGTGAGAAGGTAAAAACAGTTGGTGCGATTATTCACAAATGGAAGAAACACAAAAGAACTGTCAATCTCCCTCGGTCTGGGGCTCCATGCAAGATCTCACCTCGTGGAGTTGCAATGATCATGAGAACGGTGAGGAATCAGCCCAGAACTACACGGGAGGATCTTGTCAATGATCTTAAGGCAGCTGGGACCATAGTCACCAAGAAAACAATTGGTAACACATTACGCCGTGAAGGACTGAAATCCTGCAGCGCCCGCAAGGTCCCCCTGCTCAAGAAAGCACATGTACAGGCCCGTCTGAAGTTTGCCAGTGAACATCTGAATGATTCAGAGGAGAACTGGGTGAAAGTGTTGTGGTCAGATGAGACCAAAATCGAGCTCTTTGGCATCAACTCACCTCACCGTGTTTGGAGGAGGAGGAATGCTGCCTATGACCCCAAGAACACCAACTCCACCGTCAAATATGGAAGTGGAAACATTATGCTTTGGGGGTGTTTTTCTGCTAAGGGGACAGGACAACCTCACCGCATCAAAGGGACGATGGACGGGGCCATGTACCATCAAATCTTGGGTAAGAACCTCCTTCCCTCAGCAAGGGCATTGAAAATGTGTCGTGGATGGGTATTCCAGCATGACATTGACCCAAAACACACGGCCAAGTCAACAAAGGAGTGGCTCAAGAAGAAGCACATTAAGGTCCTAGATTGGCCTAGCCAGTCTCCAGACCTTCATTCCATAGAAAATATGTGGAGGGAGCTGAAGGTTTGAGTTGCCAAACGTCAGCCTCAAAACCTTAATGACTTGGAGAAGATTTGCAAAGAGGAGTGGGACAAAATTCCTCCTGAGATGTGTACAAACCTGGTGGCCAACTACAAGAAACATCTGACCTCTGTGATTGCCAACAACGGTTTTGCCACCAAGTACTGAGTCATGTTTTGCAGAGGGGTCGAATACTTATTTCACTCATTAAAATGCAAATCAATTTATAACATTTTTGACATGCGTTTTTTCTGGATTTTTTTGTTGTTATTCTGTCTCTCACAGTTCAAATAAACCTACCATTAAAATTATAGACTGATAATTTCTTTGTCAGTGGGCAAACGTACAAAACCACCAGGGGATCAAATAATTTTTTCCGTCACTGTAAAAGAGAGGCTTGAAAATTTTTTAAGAGGATTACAACATCCTCATGACCTTCTGGGGAGTTTTAACTGGCCCATTACCAGCCTAGAGGTGGAAATGCTGGCCAATCAGCAATTTAGTCAACAGTCTTGTATTTGAAAAGTGGTATTAAGGAGTTGAAGAGATTTAATTAGTCTTCAAATCACAGACACATTTTGAAAAACTGTATGGTTTATAAACTTTCTCAAATCCATTTACCAATGAAAAATGCTGTAGATTCTCACACCATCATTTAGCTCATTCATGAATGAGCCACAACTTCAAACAAAGAAAATTATTGAATTATTTACACTGCTCAAACCTCAAAAAAATTAAGGGAACACATATATCACACATCAGGTCTCGATGAACGAAATATATTAAATATCAAAATCTTTACTGTACATTGTGTAATTCGTTGGGAAAAAAATGACTTAACAATGGTCAGTGAAAACCAAAACTGAGGGCTGGATTCAAACTCACGTGGAAAATCAAAGTAAACAATTGAAATCACAGGCTCTTCCAACGTGTGTGAATTTCATCACGGCAACTCATAATGTGACTCAATAGTGTGTGTGGCCTCCATGTGTCTGTATGCACTCCCGACAACATCTGGGCATGCTCCTGATGAGACGGTGGATGGTGTCCTGGGGGATCTCCTCCCAGACCTGGATCAGGGCATCAGTGAGCTCCTGGACAGTCTGTGGCGTTACTTGGCGGCTTCGGATGCACCGATACATAACGCCCCCTAGGTTCTCAACTGGAGGGGCCAGCCTCAAGGAGGGCCAGCCTCAAGGAGGGCCAGCCTCAAGGAGTTGGTTTCTGACAGTTCGGTCAGAAACATGCACACCAGTAGCCCGCTGGAGGTCATTTTGTAGGGCTCTGGCAGTGCTCCTCCTGTTCCTCCTCGCACAAAGGAATAGATACTGGTCCTGCTGCTGGGATGATGCCCTTCTACGGCCCTGTCCAGCTCTCCTCGTGTAACGGCCCATCTCCTGGTATCTCCTCCAAACAACAGGTGACATTGACACAATTGCTTATTCTTCCTAACTGGACAGAATTGATATCCCTGAAGTTTAATTGACTTGGTGTTATACTGTGATTGATGATTACGTGTTCCCATAATTTTTTTGAGCAGTGTGTTTTAATGCACCAAAATATTGGGAGTTGAGGTTGAATATAAAACTTTTACAAAGATGAGAAAATATCATCAAACCTGCTGCTGACTGGATTTAATTGGCTTGCGGGTCAGATTTGTTTTCCCAACCCTGCCTTGCCCCCAGGCTTTTGCATAGAAAATACAAACCTGGAACACCTACAATTTGAAGTGTGGATGGACCAAATTCTATTGAAGTGTAAAATATTTGTCTTATCTTTTGAATTTAGTGAATCAAAATACTTCAAAGTGGTATCAAATGGATCTGCATTTCTGAGGTTTTACATGGGGATAAAAATGTCTGTGGTCAAGTAAACAAACACATCCAGTCTAGCCAGAACCAGCCACTTAAACATACTACCAGCTAGCCTACACTTTTTTTTTACCACAATGAACACGTTTTAATTGAATCAACACTATCAACAAGTCAGTGCTAGCAAAAAAGCTCAGCTGCAGAGGTTTATGTTTAGGTTTTTCTGGACATATACTGTATGTATGTAATGATTTGATTGTTGTGGTGGTTGAGTGTATGTTACATTGTTCATTGCCCTTGCACGTTGTGTTTACATCCTAGATCTAAGTGAATTACTGACATTGAATAATGTTTATCTGTGGCTTGCTGTAACTTTTTATGTACTTTTTATTGTCAAATAAATTAAATCACTCTGCTCACAGTCGTAACCCAATAACTAAACATTTCACACTGGCACGGAAACATTACTATCACCACCAATAGCACTTCAACGTAGTTACCAGGAAAACAACATCGTCAGTGTGTTATAGCGTTGCAGGCCAATGGTCTGGCCCAAAGCCCAGCGGGCGCATGTATTTCGCCTTGGCCCAAACAATTTTAGTTGCTATCGTGAATCGAAAATTGTATTGAACTATTGTTTTAAGTTAATATCAATGACATTCTATTCAAGACAATTGATGTATTCTCAATAGTCTCAATGAAACGAATGCTTAGATTTGCTTAGGAAATGTTTTCTAAACAAATATAGTGACCACAACAATGATAAACACGCTCAAAAACAGTAGCTTATGATGGGTGGATGAGTGACAGAATACATTAGAAAAGAAGCGTTTCGTGTTCTCGAAAGCAGAAAGTGGATCAGAGTGTGTAGACTACACAGTTAATGTGCGTAATGAGATTAATTCCAGGGGGCTTGGTGTTTGTCAGGAGGAGGGGCGACCGGTCACTCCCCCGTTGAAGCTGCGTAGAATGAGTCGCAGAATGATGGGGACCGCTGTGCACAAAAGGCGCTATAAAAACGTGGAAATTACAATACCTCACGTGAGGGAATTTACTGTAATGAGTGGAAGAGGCAGAAGCGATACCGGTAGTCGTGGGCGTTGATGTAAGTATTGTTAAACTGTCTAATTTTGTTCGATCATAGTTGCACAGTTACATACTCTGTGACTTGCAGAAACACTTCGAATATAGGCCTACATGTCGTTAAATCACTTAAAAAACTTATTGTGTGAGCCTGGTTGATGTATGGAGCCTGTACTGTAGTCCGTTACATACGAGAACATGAGAGGTCAGTTTGTTTAAATTCTGCTCTTAGAATTTTATTTTATGTACACAAGCTGTAAATTTGCAAAACATGTTTTTGTTTGAAGGGGTTCTTAGATGTCCTGAATTTACACCCTTTCTCAGTTTTGTTCCAAAAGTAGGCCGTATAACATCTAAAAAAAGTAGAAAAAGGTACTTTACATACGAAATACAACCTCCTTTGTGGTAGTAGCACACAACGTCTATATGTAAATCCTGTCCCTTCCCTTAAAAGTGTGAGACAGGCACAAGTCCGTTGATGAGGGGGAAGTTAATAGGGATGGTGTTAACCGTCAAGTGATTTAGGCCTACTTGTCTCTGCGGTAAACCTATTTCTCAACATGACTTGCAGTTACAGAATATACAGTATATAATGCATTTTACTGCAGAACATAATATAAATTGGCCATCATTAAAAGCCTCAAATCTGTATATTTTTTTATAACTTTTTTTTATTTCCTTCACCTGAGTGGGATTGTTGTTATGCCTCTGAAGACAGAGATGAAGTTGTGTCACCAACAGGCATTAAACTGGTTTGATCTGGTCAATCGGGAAACCATCCCAATAGGTTGAAAGGCTTGAAGAGTGGCAGTGTCGTGCCAGCTAACTGCACGGTGACTTTACTGAGTCACATGGAAAAGCTACCAGTATACAAAGGAAGCCAATTGAATGGCAATAGTTCACTGTTTACAAGACTCTACTCTCCTTCTCTTCTGTTTTTTGCTTTATAGTAATCTATGACATTTCAGTAATTTCAAAGATTACTGAATTACAGTTCATTGCATCGTCTATAGAAAAGTCAAGGTAATCACCGAACTTAAAACCTTCTAAAAAAAGGCAGTTCTTTGCAATGTAAGTGCTGGTAGAGGAAAAACAAGCTACATGTGAGATCCAACTTGGCAGAAAATCTATCTTCTCCAGCAGGTGATGCTACATTTATTTATTCATTTATAGCCAACAAATTCAGTGTATTTTCCATGGTGGTCAATGTTTAATTTGGTCTCCATAAAAGTGAAGTGGTTGTTGGCTACATCAGGCTTTTTAAAGTTTTGTAATGCTTATGTTGTTACACATGCATTGATAAACAGAGGACACATGGCATTCCGACAGGGATGTTTTTTTCTAAGTACCTGTTGAAATTAGATGTGTATGCATATTTGCAAGGCTAGTCTAAGATCTCACTCCATTGGATACAGGCAGTGAATAATACCCGTCATTTAGTCTTCAAAGGAAGTATTCAAATAAGTTGTGTATACCAATAAAACCAATTGCTGACAAAAGGTAATTTTCATTCTTCAAACTAGTAACATCAGCAAATGTGTTTTTCCTCAGTTGCTTTATGATTCCCATAAGATGGAGGTTACTTTTTATGGTTTTGTTTAAGTTTGTCAATTGAAGTGAACAGACCATGTTGACCTAAGGCTAGAGAAGAGGGAAACGTGAGACACTTTTTTTTGTTGTGTTGTTTGTTTGTCACACTAGAGGATAGCACTCAGGAAAGGAGAATCCTGGCCTTTGTTTGGTTTTGCACACTGTGTCTCCGTGCAAGGTTCCGCATCAACAATAAGTCTATTCACCCTACTGGGATTGGGGTAGCCCATGATGGAACAGTTGTTTTTCAACTGTCTTCTGAAGATGCTGATGAAGCTACAGCTATAAAACAAAGATTTTTATTGTACGTAGAATTCGAGATCAGAAGTGATTTACTCCAAATGTGTTGGTCTTATTCTGTGGCTGTAAATGATACAGTTTATGTTCATGATTGTGTTCTTAAAGTCAAATTAAGCCATTATATACAAATCTGATCATTAAACATGGATCCATTAAAGTACTGTGACCACTCATCTGTTGGCAGATGTGTATGGTACAAAGTTACTACTAAGATGTGATATCAGACAGTTTTAAAACAATGTAAATGCTCTCTGTTTTTACAGTGCTTTCAAGTGAACAGCCTCTCCCAATCTTTGTGCGGCATAGAAGAAAAGAAGAAATTGTATGGAGTGAAGCTGTGTTTGGTGCTCTTCCTGGAGGACACGTACAGTATTTACACTACATCAAGGCCCGGGAGCCAGCCCCAAAGGAGAAGATAGTGAATGAGAGGCGAGCGGCACCGAGGTGGCACAGAGGGAATGGCTCTGGTGGGAAAGAGCCCCCGGGGGGCATCAATAACCCCTCCTGATGGGGACTGGGGATGGATGATTGTCGCTGGCTGCTTTCTAGCCACCATCTGCACCCGTGCTGTCACTAGGTGAGTCTTTAGAGTTTGTGTGTTTGTCGGGAGGGTCCGGTGGTCCTATACCTCCAAGAATACCCTCCTCACATGGCTTGTCTTTGACATGATAGAGCTTCTGGATGTCTTTTGCCCTCGCTGGCCGCTTTACAGGGTATTTGCCAGGTATGTGTTTTGCCCTGACAGCTGCTGCAGTAGACAGGCTCCCATGGTGGGGATTGTTTCGTGTGAAGATAGCTTGGGGATATTACAGTGTGTGCTTGTCATTGTTATCCAACCGAAAGTAAATCAGATGTCCTGTCCTGATTGTTGTTATCCCCTTATCGGGTCCATTCATGTCAGGCTGCATCATGTATTCATTATGATCTAACAATATCTCCTTTTAATAAGTGTTTTGGCAAGTGGCCATGTTGTGATGAGTGAATCACTGGATTAGTTTAGCCTTTTGCCAGCTCGAGTTACAAAAGGCATGCTTTTAAATCAGACACACAGACACAGTCAAAACAAGTTTGGTGCCTGTTCAGTGTTTGTTAGATATTGTTGAGTCCTTAGTTTTAGAAAGTATGGTTTGTGCATACAAACGGCACTTGTTATGTAAGGGCTATTGAGAAGTTACAAGACTGCATGGATTCTGCATCAAAAAAAGTTTTCAAAAAAAATATACCGGCTTGTAAATTGCTCTAAGTTTTATGATGGTGCTACTGAGTAGGTAGGTGATTTCTGCTTTCCTCAGCATTTGACTGTTCCTTATTCTCCAGGTTGCTTAAGAGAGAATTAAAATTCCACTTTCCACATGCTTTGGTCACATGCTATAAGCTTTTGCTGTGTAAAAAAAGCCATATAAAAACACAGACTTTATACAACTTAAAACACTCAGCAAGAAAAGTTATATAGCCAGCTTAGATTATACATTAACTTTAAGTTGTAACATTTTTTAGTGTTGGGATTTTTTTTATTTTCTAATATGTGACCTTTATATGTGATCCCTACATGTGATCACTATACAGTACCCTCTGAATTATTGGTACCCAAGGAGAATATGAAAAAAAAGGCTGTGAAAAATTGTAATTGTAATCACAAAATAATTATGTTTTTCAAAAACATGCGTGCCACAATTATTGGCACCCCTAGAAAATCTTATGAACAACATTATGATTAACATATACTTTATATTGTATAACATTTTTCATTTTTTACAATTTTCACTTAATTTAAGATTAGATTCATATGATTTTTTTGTGTAAGATCAAGCTGATAAACAACAATAATTGTTTTCCAAGCTAACTTTTTTTTGCTCATACAGAGTGTGGCAATAATTGTGCTGGGCCCTGTACATGTTATCTCTGTGTACATCTCGTTGTATCTCTGTATCTCTCCAGTGTATTCTATTATCCCATGTGTGTTTCAGAACAGGACAGATATTGTCTGTTATCAGACTATAATATATGTGACAGGAAGATACACTCTGGGAGCATAGCAAAGGCCCACAAAAGGACAGGAAGCTGAGCAGAGGCTGTTGCTGAGTTACAATGTGACCTACAAGGTGGCTCTGTAGTTTACTTCTGAAACAGCAGAATGTTTGAATTGTTTAGGAGGAACCTAATGACCTATCTTTGTTCTTGTTATCTGTACAAGGTATAGCTGCGTGGACTAAATGTGTTTGTGTGTGTATGTGTGTGTGTGACGAGTGTGACTGTGTGAGTGAATGTGGCCATGGAGAGTGTGTGTAGGTGAATGGGAATTTGTGTATGAGTGTGCAATCAATCAATCAATCAAATTTATTTATAAAGTCCTTTACATCAGCAGTTGTCACAAAGTGCTTTACAAAACACCCGGCCTTATGGGGCAAGTCATGGTGCAGAACGATAGGCAGATAATTTAAGAGTCCGATGGTCTGCGAGATGAAGCATTGATCGGTCTTTCTGTCTGGCTAGTGATACTCTGTTACCGTCTTTGTCTGCTAGATGGTAGCATTGCAACCAGCACTTGGCTCAGGTGGATGAGTTCCATGATCATTTTTGTTTTGTTGTTTACTCCAGACCCCTCCATAAAAGGTTTACAGTCTGGCTGGTCTAAAGAGTTCTATCGCATGTGTTTCAATTCCTTGGACCAGCACAGTAAAGTCAGTGATGAAACCTTACACCGTTGTTTCTTCTTTTATTTCTAGATGTGTGTCAATCTTCTTTGTGGAGTTCCAGGTGCATTTTGGTCAAGACTACTCTGGCACAGCCTGGATCCACTCACTGGCTGACTGCACCACTTTTCTCTTTGGTGAGAGTCAACAATGTCTAGGAGATTTATTTATCAACAACAGGGATGCACCAATATATCGGATGATAATTGGTATTGGCCAAATGTTTTAAAATGGCTGATTATTTCAGACCGCTTGTGTTTTCGTCAGAATAAGCGTTTTCTTGTTATTATTTATTCTCTGCAGCAGTTCTGTTGATTGTCTAATACTTTAATTACTAAATTTACTGTTTACCCAAGCATTGTATAATGTACACTTACAGAAAGAGAATGTGTATTCCTTTTGTCATCTAATTTATAATTTTTCTATTCAGTGCATGTTTTTTATTATTTTTTTTAGAATTATAGAAATATAACTATTGTTGAATTTGCATTAGTTGAAATTAGAAGCATCAGCATCATCAATTTCATTTTATAACATGTACAATCTCGTACAAGGATTTGTCTGAACAATGTTGTTGATACTTTTAAATACTGTTGCTGGTTCCTTCCTACGTTTCAGCCTTATGGATTAAATCCCCCCCCATCAATCTACACACAATACTCCATAATGACAAAGCAAAAACAAAGTATTCTGAATTTATTTGCTGTGACACTCATAATTGAGCTCATGTTTATCCTGTTTCCATTTGTCATCCTTAAGATGTTCCTGATTGTAATCCATCATGGTAAATTCAGTTAATTGGACATGATTTGGAAACACACACCTATCTATAAGGTCCCACAGTTGACAATGCATGTCAGAGCAAAAACCAAGCCATGAGGAAATGTCCATTGAGCTCAGAGACCGGAATGTGACGAGGCACAGATCTGGGGAAAGGGCACAAAAAAATATCTGCAGTATTGAAGATCACCAAGAACACTGGTGTTCATAATTCATCATGTTTGGAACCATCAACACTCTTCCTAGAGCTGGCTGCCCGGCCAAACTGAACAATCAGGATAGAGGGACCTTGGTCAGGGACGTGACCAAAAACCTGATGATCACTCTGACAGAGATCAAGAGTTCCTGTGTGGAGATGGGAGAACCATCCAGAAGTACAACCATCTCTGCAGCACTCCACCAATTAGATGGAAGCCACTCCTTAATAAAATGCATGTGACAGCCTGCTTGAAGTTTGTCAAAAGGCACTTAAGACCATGAGAAACAAGATTCTCCAGAGTAATGAAACTTTGCACTCTTTGGCCAAACAACACACCTGGAGGAAACCAGTCATCGCTAATCACCTGGCCAATACACTGCAAAAAATGTTGCCAATGGAACAAGACAATTTAACTGTATTTGAGGAAATATTTGCTTAAAATAAGTGAAATAATCTGCCAATGGAACAAGACAAATTACACAATATTTAAGGCATATTTTCTAAAAACAAGCGGTATAATCTAGCTTGTTAAGAAAAATATACCTTATTTTAAGGATGCTAGGGTTTTTAACCTGAGAATAAGATAAATATACTTGATAACCCATATATTTTTTGCCGTGTACCATCCCTTTGGTGAAATATTGTGGTGGCAGCATAATGCTGTGGGGAAGTTTTTCAGTCGCAAGGCCTGAGAAAGTAGTCAGGATCAAGGGAAAGAGGAGCAGAGCAAAGTCCAGACAGATCCTTGATGAAAACCTTTACATTGCTCAGGGGTGATGGTTCACCTTCCAACATGACAACGACCATAAGCACACAGCTAAGACAACGCTCTGGGACAAGTCTGTGAATGTCCTTTAGTGGCCTAGTGAGTGCGGACTTGAACCCAATCGAATATCTCTGGAGAAACCTAAAAATGTCTGTGCAGCGTTTCCCATCCAATCTGGCAGAGCTTCAGAGGATCTGCAGTGAAGAATAGGAGAAACTCCCCAAAAACGGGTTTGCCAAGCTTGTAGCATCATACCCAAGAAGACTTATGGCTGTAATCACTGCCAAAGGTGATTCAACAAAGTACTGAATGAAGGGCTCTGAATGAATGTGTGATATTTCTGTTTTTGTTTTTAATAATTTAGCAAAAATTTGTAAAAACCTGAAAAAAAATATATTTTTGGGGACCTTTCAGTTTTTTGCTCTTTGGTGTTTTAGACTGGATATCTGTATAACACATCAACTGCTGCAAATTTTAGAGTGAATTGTGTGCCAGCTACAGTACATCCATTGAAATTGATCAGTACCACCTTCTTTGTTGATGTGAGGCCAACTAATTAAAATGGGTTTTTTCAAATATTTTTTCAGCTCCACTTGGCAGTTTCATTGGGAACCATCTTTCTACCAGGGCCACAGTAATCATTGGAGGCGTCCTGTCCTCTGCAGGCCTAATCCTTAGCTCCTTCGCCACCAGCCTGGAATACCTCTACCTCACGCTGGGGGTCCTCACAGGTATGCCCCTGTATCATTACATTGCTTTAATGATAAGTTCTCTGTTTAGAATTCACAGTGGGATTCAAGCACCAAATGTATGAATTCCTTATTTACAAATTACAAATGTCAGCTGGAGACAGGAAGACAGGAAGACTGGCAGAAGGGTGGCTGAGTAAAAGCACCACTCTCCCGGATTCTACCAATTATTACTTCTCTTCTTTGTTGAAGGACATAACTCTTCATTCTCTTCAACACAACTAGCTGAAACATCGGAGTTTGGACCTTTTCATGAGGTTTCATGAGTACTGACAAAAACCTTTGTTTGCTGAAAAAATTATATTTCTTACTTCTACCCTCTGCCATCTAGTTTCCACCACACGCTATTGGAATTTGCTGCCCACTGACCATAGAATGAGGCCTTTGCAATGGCCAATACATTCCCCTGACCTAAATCCTGTAGAAAACCAGTGGGGGGGGGGGCGGTCCACAAGCTGGAAAGAGCTTTGTCAGGTTGGAAAGTGCTGCTTAATGCCTTATTCCTTCATCCCTCTGCGATGATAGAGATCGGAATTTTACATGAGATATGGAGGGAAATCAGGGTGGGTCATGCTTTTTTAATTTCAGTCTTGGGGAGGGTTTAAATGACCCTCCTTTGGGGAGGGTCGATTAAATTATTTTATTAAATTATTTTATTAAATTTATTTTTATAGTCAATTAAATTTCAGTAGCCTGTCAGACTTAAGAAATTGACGTATTGACTGGCGGAACATACCTAATTTCTATATCACCTTTCTATTGGCTATTCGATCAGTCCCTCTTTGTGCATGGCATGTCCAGATCTTGGATATAGCGCAATTCATAGTGGAAAAAAGGCAAAAAAAATTGCTAAAAAACAACCCTCATGGCATCGCAGAATTACGGAAGGACTGAAATCGTGAACTAAGTTCTCTACTCAAGAATTTACAAGTTTCTGTGCAGTCTCTGTTCACTGTAAATTGTCTTGAAATATTCAATGGACTTTCAGAGTCGAGGGGAGATGTTCCATTGGGGAAAGAAGTGAGTGGAACGAATCGTGTGTTGGAGGAGTTGCTGCTACCGAATATAGAGAACAGTCCTTGTGGATGGTGAGACTATCAATATGCCTACGAGTTTTGCTCCTTTGTCCAACGTTGTGTATGAATGGAATGGTTTCAGAATTGCATGCTGAACGACGATTATGGAATTCCAAATTTTTTAAAACATGTTGCTGGCATCAAATTCAAAATGTGCCTGTATTTTTAACATTTCTCAGTTTCCACATTTAAAATATGTTGTCTTTGTACAGTTTTCAATTATATATAGGGATAAATGATTTGCACATAATTGCATTCTGTTTTTTATTTGAATTTTACCCAGCGTCCCAACTTTTTTGGAAACGGGGTTGTAATATACAGACAATTATTAGGGACACTGCTTGTTCCCAACAACGGCACCATGTCAATGAAAAACATATTGCTTCGCATAGTGGAAAAGGTTGACAAAGAACAGGACAAGGGAACAGAAGAAGAGTCACATCTCCGTGCAGAACTTGTACATCGGGTCACTGACTTAACTGTAAATGAATACTGTTGGAAGGTCGCCACAGCCTTGCTCTGCGCAGACAAATCACACTCAGAACAGGTTCAGCTAGGCCTAAATCCTACCCGTGCTGAAAAGGGTTAGGTGATCTGGAAGGCTAGTAGCATGGAGGCCAGCTAAACTGCAGCTGAAGAGATTGTGACCCAGAGGTAGGGAGTTCATTCTCAGCCCGAACCCAACCACGACTGGCCTGGGCCTTAAATTCTAATATTGTTGTCGGGCTAGGCTTGGGAAAAGTGATATTTTTGTTAATTAAACGCAACAAAAAAATAAAAAATAAACCTATAATATGGGCTTGAATTTTCAGGCAGGATGAAATCTTCGGCTTAGAATATGTTCTGCGTTTTAAATACAGTATATAGCTAATATATAGCTAATCGAGGCTATACATGTTTTAATATTTACAGTTTTATTGGGTCAGTTGTTTGTACAGTAGGCCTATATGTGAAAATATATTTTGCTTAGGGGATGGTCAACCATTTTCATATTTTCGGGGGGCTTTATCCTCCAGATAACCCATGCCATAAAAAAACGACCAGTCCCTAAGTATAAACCTAATCGTAATGCTGAGGTGATGTTTCACACATGACACTCTTACATGCTGTGATTTCCTAAAGCCTGACGCTCACTTAGGTGAATCAATCACTAAGTTTCACAAAGATGATGCACATCTGGCATATCAATTGGTACAACCCTGCAACCTGTCAGAATTCCTGTTTATAGCAATAGACAGTAAAATGCCTTATTTGGAAAAGTGTTTCTGCGCTTTCATTATGCTTTTAGACTTTACACCCAAGACCATTTAAGTGACAGCCCGTGATACACCAGACAGATAGTGCATTTAAAACCAAACTCAGTGTTATATAAAATAATACAATGGACTAATGGCTAGCGTACATTCAATCTGATCATCATCTCGCTTGTGACATTACGTTTTTCAGTCTCCTTAAAGACATCTGCTGTGCATCATGATCTAGGCTACTTTTATAATTAGTGTTGAGAGGCGGGGAGTTGCCCATCTATTTTGCTGTCCTTTCCTCTCCTCCAAACAAAAAGTCAACACATCCAGCAAACACAAGCAAAAATGCTTTATGAGGAGTTTGGAGGAGAGGCAAGGACAGCAAAAGGGATGGACATCTCCCTGTTGTGAACCTCCGTACTAACCTTTTAAATTTCTAATGTGTGGTTAGAACATCCATACGAACCAGACATTTTGTGCCCTTGCTTACAATATACCACTGCGAACGTTGAAGGAAAATTTAAAGAGAACTCAAGGTAATTAAAATAACCCTGGCCCTCTCCACTTCCCATTTTTGAAACACAAGTAAGTGAACCATGCTTGGACATTGGTTGAGGGCAGGACATGGTTTATATACATGTTAAGGGTGCACCCCAGTCTTCCTGCCTTTCTCCAACAAATGTTTGCCATTCCTTACTTCAGAGTTATGTAATTAGGAGCTTGAATCCCACTATGAAAGGTTCACTGATAATGTCAGAGAACGAGGGTTATGTAACAAGAGCAGCTTTTTGATAACGTAACTGAATCTGACAATTGTCGTGACTCTGTCCCATGCTCTCTCCTCCAAGGGTTAGGATTTGCCCTCAGCTACACCCCAGCGGTGGCCATGGTTGGGTCCTATTTCAACGAGAGGAAAGCACTAGCCTATGGGATTGCGATGTCTGGGAGTGGGATTGGGACCTTCATTTTAGCACCTGCTGTGCAGCTCCTGATTGAACACTATTCATGGAGAGGGGCCCTGCTGATTCTGGGAGGGTTTGTGTCCAACCTGTGTGTCTGTGGGGCCCTCATGAGGCCCCTGGTACCTAAGAGGGGAAGTCAGAAGCTGCACAAGCTTGAGAGTGGATATGCTATAACACCTTTGGATGCCAAGCTAGCAGAGTTGCAGCTAATTAACGGGAAGGTAATGGATGCAACACTTCCAGGCTTAAGACCACTGGACCCCAAGACAGATTTGAAGCTTAAAACAGCTAAACTTACCGAAACGAAACAAACTGAAGTGAAACTAGCAGAGGCACTCCTTGCAAATGTACAACTGGCTGACTCGAGGCTTGCAGACATGACGATAGTTGAGGGCATGGTTGTGAACGTAAATAACATGCTAACAGAGACAATTCTTGAAGAGATTACACTAACTGATCAAACACTTGCCAACAGGAAACTAAAGGAAATTAAACTATTGGAGAACCTTGTCATCCATAGCCAGCTAGCTGATGTTAAGACTTTGGACACAAAGGTTGCCGATGCCAAACTAGCAGATAAGAAGTTGACAGATGCTAAGATTCTGTCTGGCCGGGTGACTCCTGAGCCAATTGGTTCCCTGGCAATGGAGTTCAGCTTCCTTCTGATGCCCGACTTCATGCTGCTGTCTGTGTCTTTCCTGTTCCTGGCATATGGCTGTAGTGTGCCTTTTGTCTACTTGGTGCCCTATGCCCTAAGTGTGGGGGTGGAACACCAGCAGGCTGCCTTCGTCATGTCCATCCTGGGTGTCACCGGAATTGTGGGAAACATTACCTTCGGCTGGCTCACTGACCGGAAGTAAGTCACATATTGAATAGTTTAGCTTTTTTAAATATGTACCACGCTTTCAGCTATATATTTTATCGGCTCATCACTTACCGCGTGGGCCACATTCTGCAGTGTTTAATACGGTTCAGGCTGAATTCTTATATTGTAGGTGTCTGAAGGAGTACCGGAAAGTGAGCTTCATGTTTGCTGTTGGTATGGAGGGTCTGTCCTGCCTCTTGATTCCTATGCTGCACTCCTTCGCCCTGCTGGTGCCCTTCTCCATGCTGTATGGGTATTTTGACGGCGCCTACTCTGCCCTCATACCAGTGGTGACGTCTGACTTGGTGGGCTCGTCATACCTCTCCTCAGCCCTGGGTGTGGTCAACTTCCTGCACGCTATTCCCTATCTGGTTAGCCCGCCAGTAGGAGGTGAGAGGATGAATTAGTACTCATACACACACTACATGCACGTGTGTCGGTGCCGATGGACATAAATTCAGTATCGCATTGTCTTGATTCTGAACGGCGTATCATGATTTCAACAGGCCCCCGTTTGATCAGCTGACATTTATAATCGTCTATAAGCATCACTGGCCAAAGCACTGGCGTCCGAGAGAATGTACAGTTTCAGTCACCACTGAGTCATCAATATATTGTTAATAATAAAGCTATCTTAGCTAGGTAGTCAGCTGTATAAGCTCAAATGTGTCATGAGGTGCATTGAATGAAATAACCTTTTGTAAATAAGGTTAGACATACAGAAAGGGTGTGTGGGGTCTATTAAATCGTGTGAAATCTTGTGTCTAGGAAATCATATTAGTAACTTGCAATTCTGCTAGTAATACCTGCTACTAGGCTGCAGGGGCCCCCACTCCCCATTGGGCCCTACCCAACTTGGGAAACAACGTGCTTTAATGTCCTGACTGCTGTGGGAATAAAATTGAAATACCGGCCTCACTCTATTTCTTTACTCTCTGCTTTCAGGCTGGTTGGTGGACTGGACTGGTGACTATACTGCTGCATTCTTCCTCAGTGGATTCTCTCTAATGTCTAGCCCATTTATCCTGGCTACTGGTTTACTAATCCGCCGGTGCTGTAGGACACGGGCATACGCCACTAGTGCTGTCAATGCTAAATGTGCCTCCTTGAATAATGACCAAATGGATCTTCCCACATACAAGGCAGCACATGATGAACCAAAGCCAGCAGGGAGTGTCCCTGCATGTTAAGACATTTTTGTAAGCAATTTTTATGTAGTGAGAGGACTTTTTTTGTAATACCAAAGTATTGAAGGAAACAAAATAATGAGGGTTCAGATGAAACAAAATAAAGTTCCTGGAAAGGTGGAAAGATCCTATAACACCATAAACGTAAAGTTTCTCTCATTGTTTTTTCCCAAAAAAAGTTTATCAAGAATTGATGGCTCTGAAGAATAACATGTCAGTACTGTTTGTTCATTATATTGAAGATGAGCTGTTGTTCCGATGATTATGACTACATTATACATGCAATGTAACACCACCGTTATGCAATAATAAGAGATGTTTACAGACATATTTTTGTATGACATTAGATTGCACTAAAAACCACTGAAGAGAAGCTATTGGTGCTGTGACTGGATGATTGACTTTGTGATGTTGTACAAAGATTATCAGTGGGTGCCTTACAAACCTACACTGTGAAATGCGTACTTGTTGTTTTAAATCTACACAAGGCAACACTAAACATGACCTAGTGTGATCCAGTGGTCTAGGTGCTGCTCATCTACTATTGTAGCATGGGTGTAATTATGGCCCTCTCTTAGAAGAATCTGTCTCCTCTATCTTTAAAAAGAATACATCTTTCCCCACAAAGGGTACAGTGCCCCCTTTGGTCAATCAGTGTCAGAGGTGGTGAAACATTAAAACATCGTTTTTCTTATCAGGTATAATGGTTTAAAAAAAACTCCTGGCCTTAAGAAGGATGAAGAGAAAACCCTGTCACACTGTGCGACCTTGAACTTATGAATATGAATCCTATTTTAAAGATAGATTAACAGGGGGATTCTATTCACAGACATGGAAAGGAACATGGTTGGACAGTAATACTCACAGCAGAGTTTGCTTAATGCAGGTTTGTATTGTGTAGTTTTGCTCTATGCAACTATTGGCCTAATTAAAAGTGTATGCATAAAAAAGTTTTATTAAATTATTAAAAGTTTGATTAATTGCCAGATAAAAGGCGCACTTGCATAGATTGATGTTTCATGACAGTTATTGTTAACAAGGTGATAACATGGAAGTCAGATAAAAAATAGCTTTTAGAAATACACGCCATTATCATAAAATCTAAATTATTTATAAAAATATTAAAATAAACCATAGTAAATACAATGCATTCTTGCAATTATGAAATAGTTTTATAAATAAAATGTGGCTATACCTAGAACTTTTCAAAAGCATGCTATATTTAAATATTTCATTTTTTTCATTCATTTTGAGTTGTTTGAGCCTTCACCCCACACTACCAGTTAACATACCTTTATTATGAAGTTAGTAACAGTACTTACCGTATCTTTATTTTGAAATTTGAAGGAAAACCCGTAGTTGGTGCATAGCAACTGCTGAAAGCGTCTGCTAAAGCGAGGAAGCTAGAATGAACAACGCTGTGGTATAACCTTGTGGATGCTAGTAAGCTGGTCTAGCTAATTATTCCTTAATCTTTTAATTACAAACCAACAAAAGCAACGTCTAGATGCCACCAAAAAGAAAAGGGCCTTTGCAAACAGTGCAAAGAGAGACGGATGATCTAAAAAAACAAGTGAGAGATGTACCCCCCCTAAGCTAACTAGCTAGCCTGCCAACTTAGCTATGTGCATTGCGTGGACGTTTAAAAATGCTATTAGCCTCCGGTCTGCTTGCAGAGTTATCCTCTTGGGCGACGGTCTATCACACGTGTGATATTTCTGTTTTTCTAGGTTGACAGTCTGATAAATGCTACACGGCAGCGGAGTGGGTCAGAATGCACGGAGGAGGCATTTCAAAGGTAAAGCTAGCTACTGTACTGAAACGTTACGTTTCAATATTAAACGTTTGTTTTTTGTTAGATAGCTACTGTATTATGTATAATTTTCAGAAATTGTGCATGACAAATTCACATTCTTACAGTACCAGTAATATAATTGATCATGCCATGCCACAGCCATCTAGCGCGTGCCTACGGTTTAGGCTATCTAATTTCGTTAATTTTTATTATTTTTTTCCTGTGCATTGTCGAGCAGGACGCTAGTGCAAGTTTCGTTGTGTGTGAATTTTTTTGAGTGACCATGGTTGACATAAAACTTAGATTTTTGTCATCGGGGCACTCGTCTAACACAGTGCCAACATTCAGATTCAGACAGAATTCTCAGGTTTAATTCAGCCCCACCTTTTACAGTGGGAGTTGAATTAACTTTGCCGCATAGTTATAGTTGTTATATGGAGTGAACTAGCTAACTCAAAACGCACTTTCCCCTCATCAGATGTATACTGCTACAGAACTCAGTGGAGGAGACAACCAGGAAGCTAAAGACGTTAACCAAAGTATATATCATTTTAATAGCTACATTATCTTTGTATAAAAAAGTTCAACATTGTCACAACTTAGTCTTTTGAATACTGCTCCATTCGTTTCTTGTAGATAATGCACACATTTTAATTTTGTTACTCACCAAAGGCAGCTGAGCCAGCCCCAGTGGGGAATTACGACCAGAGGAAGATGGAGGAGGAGAGGCGTCTAATTAGGATTAGGGAGCAGCTTCTTGCCCTAGCCCTGGAGCTCTCGCCGCCACAGAAGCAAGAGGGAGGGTGAGGACCATAGTGATATTGTTTTAAATAAAAACCATTCAAGACTTTAGTCTATTTGCATTTTTTTTGGTGTGTATATATTCTGATCCATGAAGTGTGAACATAGTTTTTGTGTTGCCGTGTTCTGAGTCACGTACAGCTGCGTCATCGGCGAGGTATTTTAAACCTTGCTGTGGTAACAGTAGACCGAGTTCCGGCAAATGGCTGCCTGGTCCACCCTGTGTGCTGCAGAGATCCTAGGTTGTAGGCCCTTGCAAGCTCAATTATGGTTTTTGGCTCAGGAATGAGTTATTCTCCAGTGTGTGTGTGTGCCCAAAACTTACTGGTGGAACAAGCAGTGTTATATGAAGCAGAACGGCTTGGCGAGATGTGCGTCAGAGAACAAGTATCTTGAAGTTAAACCTTAAACCTGCTGTCTTAAACCTGCTGTGGAATTGTTGCAAAGCGACGTATTGCCTGACGTGAAATAAGAGGATGGAATAGATTAAAATATGTGTGAGAAAATATAAACACATTTGAAGCAGGTACTTTGTGGTGGCAGATCTCTGACAGAACCTGAGTAAGCACTACACTGGATTTCCTTCTGTTGGTACCGTTGTTACCGAAGTACTGTTTATTAGATGCACACAGGTTTTTCTGTCTTTAACTTGCCCAGTATCTTCTTATTGTTTATCACATTTCTTCTAGTATTTAAGCTCACAAGACATAATTACATTTGAGCAACACAATAAAGTCTTGTTAATTATAATTGTATTCATGTTTATTTATTTACATAGTGTTTTTACGAGCAGATTTATTGCCCAGATGAATAGCTTTAATGATTTGCTCAGGTGGTCTAAGACCTTGCACAGTACTGTGTAAAGAAACTGCCAGTCTTCAAAGAGGAAAACTACCTGGCCATTTTTCCATAGGTCCTCCTCCACTAAGGAAGACGAAGAGGAAGAAGACAGTGAGGAGATAGAGACAAGTGATGAGGATATTATAGAAGACAATGACGATGAGGAAGATGTTGACGCAAAGTTCACAGAACGGATCCCAGATTCTGGCACTGACACTTATATGGTTATCAGTACTTTTAAAGGGGAGCAGGAAGGAGATCTTACTATTCAGGTGAAAATACTTCTCAAATTAACAGACTAGTTTCCAATGGTCATATCCTCATTTCTACTGTCAATGGGGTTACACGATGATCTTTGTTTCATATTTTAGATGGGTGAAGTCCTGATGATTCTCAGTAAGAATAAGGATGGCTGGTGGCTCGCCCAGGACTCTAAGGGCAATAAGGGACTAGTCCCCAAAACCTACTTGAAGGTAACAATATTTGTTTTGATTATTTCATGTTAATTGATGTCCTGTAATTCTAGTAACAACAACAAATCTTTTCAGATATATTCAGAACAAGACGAAGATGATGATGAGGAAGAGGAGGTGACAGAAGTTTCAGAGAATGAGAATGAAGAGCATGATGATCCCAAAAGAAAGTCGTGGTAAAGTGGAAATGTTCACAGAGCTGTTGCTTATCAGTCACTCCTGCCAATGATTATGAATCCTGATGGCTAGGCAATCTATTTTAGTTTAAAAAAAAATAATTGACAGAATGCAATGATGACACTTTGTGTTTTTTTACGCAATGACCTTTACAATGAATATCGTCTGCCACTGACAGCTCAAACTGGGAAAGTGTGAAGAGTGCAATCACAGAGGTAAGAAGTTTGCTGTGGACCAGTTCAACTAGATTCTTGAACATAATCTACAGTGTGCGTAGGAGCAGTTTTTCAGTCAGAAGTATATGCCATGTTTTATTTTACCTGATAATGTTTGCAGCAGCATGTTGATGTATTTAACACATGGATGCACTGTGTATGGCTGTATGTCATTATTTTCAGATGGATGCCACTAGTATTCTGTCTGCCATGGGTGCCATTCCTGCTGGTTTCAGGCCATCTACCCTCTCTAAACTACTAGATGAAGGTGAGTCTCAGAACTTAGGCCTGGCTGGTCTCACAGAGGCATGACTTTCTGGTGGCACAGAAAGACTCTTCTTATCCACAAAAAGTGACAGGTGTGTGAACATATGACTCTCTTGAAGACTGTGTGGAGGATTGGAGGTCTTCATTATATGCCTACGTTCTTAATGCTCTGGGCTACTCACTGCTAATATGTCCCAGTCCCATCAGAGGTGCATAAAAAGACATTGTCTGCAGTTGGTTTAATAACAGGCTGACAGCGTGTATGTTTTCATAAGGGTGTATGGTGTGTGGATTTTACAGGGATCTCCTACAGAGGAAGTCACTTCATCCAGCCAGAGTTGAGCCAATCCAAACTGTCCTTCAAAGATTTATTCCTGGACCCAGACACTGGAAAAGTAGGAATTTTCAATGAAATTCCATTTAATGTAGGGCTGTCAAAATATTCCTAAAACTGTTTTTGAATATTCATTCTGAAAAAATATATTTATGAAAAATATTCTAATATGTACATTAAAAAATGTGTGTGAAAAGTCCATTTCAAACTGCATTTAGTGTTGTGCTCATTGTGGCCAGAAGAGGGCAACATTAGGCCAGACAATGGAAGGTCTGATAAACAATGATAAACACGTTAGTTGTAACATTGTGGCATATATTAGAAAAATAATATGTAAGCCTAAGTGCTTAAAATATGGTCAATAGGCTGTAAAAAAAAAAAGGATAGGCTGTACATAAAATCAAAATGCAATTGTCTAACAAACATAGAATTCAGTCATTGCCCAACATAATCTGGCCTCATCTTCTAGTTACCAAATTAACTTTGTGTATTTGTTGTTTGACCGAAACATACGCTCTTGCTCAATGCCAAGTGCGGCTTGTTCTGTATTTACAAAATGTCCTGCTGTGGAAAATAGTATTCCGTAAGACGGGGATGTTTGGCAACGGACTCAATCTGTTTTGATATTGGTGTACAATGTGGTTTTATCTTCTATGACTCTATCCACTGCCCAGACACCAAATAATTTCTAGGTTCCACGAAAGTTACCAGACTTTCAGATGTAGATGTGTACTGCTGCTGTTTTACCCTGTGTAATTGAAACCAAGCAGCCATTGGCTCTGTTTGCACGTTCCATAGACACCATCACAGCTGTGTTAATGTAGGCTCACTCTGACCAAAAACAGGATTTGCGCTGTCAGCTATATTAACCAATGCCATATTAACTGATGCGAGTAGAATGAACGATGTTAGCCCAACCAGGTTGGTTAATCAACATCTAAAGCCTTAATAATTGCAATAATAAAGCAGGCTTATTTAGAAGAGGAACACACAAAATCTCACAGTCAGATGCAAGTTCTAATATGTAATTATTGCTTTTTGCATTTAAATAGCCATTTTCTTCTTATTATCAAAACAATGTATATTTGAATATAATTTGAATATTAAATATTCATTTGAATATTAGGTCAACTCGGTTATGGTCAACTTGTGAATGACCCACCACATATACATCAGATTTTTGCATAATTAATTTCGTGGACAGATGAAATGGTGAGGATTGGTCAAGTCTCACAGAATTATGGAGCTATAAACTGCAGTAGGTCATGGTTTTGGGTTTTCTACATTGATTATTTGGACAAAACAGAATTGGGAAGGCGGTGCTTAGAATTTCAAATTTGTGGTAATTAGGTAAAAGTGTTTTCTTTGTAAATTTTGCCCATGATAAAGACAGTTGAAGGGAGGGGTTTGGCCAAGAGTTTCCTTTTGTGAGGTAGGAAATGTTGCTTGTTCATGTTAAACAAAGCTAATCACATACGTTAAGGACATACCCCCTAGAAATAAAAAAAGAAAATTGCAAGGAGTTTTACTTTTAGGTAACCAATATTACTTTTAGAATGCTGTCAGTTATTGTCTGTGTTGACTGGTTCGATCAGGGCTTTATATGATCAGGTAGGGTTATGTTTGTGACTAGTATGTACATGTTAGAAGTAACTCACGAATCTCTCCTCCCCTGTAGGTTCGTCAGCGGGCAGTGAGGACATCCCTCACTCTGACCTTGTGGAGCTGCAAGAGTATCCCCACCCCAGGGGTCGGAGTTCAAGTCCTCAGTCAGCACATCCGTCTTTGTGCCTTTGATGGCACTAAGGTACAACACCTACTCTGCCTTGATATACCACGAGGCCTTTTGGATTCAATTCTGTGTTTCTAAACTCTCCTTTTTGTCCAACTACTTGCTTCTTTCAATGTACCATGAGCTTTCTGTAATTCTACTGCTACCCACTAGAGGACAGTAGCAAATCCTGTTGTCATCATAACTCAGTCACTGAGGCTGTTGGAAATGTGAGGGTCAATTGGTTTCTGGTCTCTTTTCAGGTCCTGAGTAACATCCACACAGTCCGGGCCACTTGCAATTCAAACAATGTCAAGACATGGTCCTTCTCTCCACGGGTACTGGATTTATTGTGATGTTGCTTAACTCAGAAACGGTTGAACAGCCAGACATACTGTACATACGTATCTCTAGAAAGCTGAAATGTAAGTTTAAATGCTTGTTCGGTTGGTTCTATCTGCAGATGATTGGGATTCTACCCAGCCTTTTGGACGGGAACTGTTTCCTGAGGTGCAGCTCGGACTCTCCTGAACTCGGCATATTATTTGAACTTGGTGTCGCATACATCCGAAATGTAAGTATTTCTTTAACCATTACGGAGGAAGACCTCTTAAGTCTGCTGCAAAGTTTTTTCTCATTCAGTGTACAAGCCATATTTTTAAAATGAAACACTCTTTGGTTTAAAGCATTATCTCTACAATTATTTAAGGATTCTATGATTACATGTTGACAATTGAACTATTGATCTTCAGTCTACAGGTGAGAGAGGGGACTTGAGCTGTGGCTGGGCCTTCCTGAAACTGTTTGACGCCAACGGAGCACCTGTCCCATACAAGTACAGTGTTACTCCATTGCTAGCATCGCGCTAGAATGACTCACCATGCGATGCTCTTATCAAGTCAAGGCAAATGTCCTTGAAGATTTCATTAACAGGGAGTAATTATAATGTTTCGCGTGTTTGGCTGTGTTTCTATCTGTAGGACCTACGAATTGCTTGTGCGTGGAGGCACACCATATGAGAATGACGTAGAGTTGGATCCGTCTATAACCAGAGGAGGTATAAACCAAAGTGCATGTTAATTTCCTGTTCATCAAGTTGTATTCAGCTGAAAGTTGTTACTAATGTGGTTTGGAATAGGAATTCCTGAGCTTCTTATCATTCTCTCTTGTTTTAGGCACAGGCACAGGTATGATCCAGCAGATGATGTTGTCCAGGAAACTCCCTAAACTCGTCCTCAAATTGAAATCACCAAAGGCTCGCACAAGGTCACAACTAAGGTAAGTGTTAATAGTGCACCTCATGTCACGTTGAAGCTCTTAGCCGTTTTGATTTGACTGTACTGTAGCTAACCTCCCTTGCTGCTCTGTCAGTGTTCTTCCAGACACTCTAGTGGGCAGCCTCTCCAATATACCCTTGCTGGTTCTGCACAGACAGCTGCTGGCAGATGTTCTGCTTATGGACAGGGCTACCATGCAGAATGCAGGTAAGACACATGGCCAAAATGATTGTTACACTTGATAAAGATGAGCAAAAAAACCCAAAACATTTAACGTTATTTATCTAAGTATGCTAATAATTTAGCATGGCTGTAATAATGGTTAATCTTCTTACACTGCAGGTAGACCTATATAGTCATGTGAAAAAGTAACTGCATACCCTGGATTATTATATGTGTATATTTTGTAAACATATTTAGACACAAGGATTTTTTTAGGTAAATTCATAACCCTAACCCTACATTCTTTCATAGGGTTAGGTAAGGTAACCCAATTTGAAGAATTACATAAGAAAACAATTAACTTTCAACTGAAGAACCAATGGAAATTCAATTTCCTTAGAAACTTTGTCTGGTTTGGTCTTAAACATATGGGTTAGTGTTAACAGGTCATGCCATGATCAGACCAGTGACAATCTACATAGGACCGGTCGTCCCACCAAGTCCAGCCTAAGAGCTGACCAAAAGATGTATATAAAAGTCTCTAAGAACCGCAGGGTAACATCAAAGGATCTACAGGCATCTTTTGCCACTATCAAACTGTGTCAACATGAGTCAACTGTCAGAGACTGCTGACACTTGGCCTACATTGGAGGTCATGAAAGAAGAAGCCTCTGTTCAAGACTCGGCTGACGTTTGCCAGACACCACCTGGGTCAAGACCAAAGCTGCTGTACAACAGCATGGCTTAAAAAGAAAAAGTGGAGGGTTATGGCTAACCCAGATTTCAATCCTATTCAAATGCTGTGGGGAGATTGAGGAGGGCCGTACATGCAAGAAAGCCCTTGAACATGACACAATTGAAGGTGTGCTGTAAAGAAGAGAGGGCAGATATTTTTCCCAGTCAGTACAAGAGACTGATAGACAGTTCTTCCTCTGTCCAGTGTCTGTGTTCTTTTGCCCATCTTAATCTTTTCTTTTTATTGGCCAGTCTGAGATATGGCATATGGCTTTTTTTGCATTGAACTATTTACTGTTTTAATATATTTAGACACATGGATTTTTGCAATAAATTCCATCCACATTCATTGATAAAGTGAAATGAAATTGCATTGAACTATTGTGGGTCTGAGAGAGCGGGTCCGAGAGAGCATTTGAGACAAGCGTATGAGAGGCAGTCATTCCATGTTTTTAAACATTTCCAGAGCTGTACACCTGATTTAACCTTGTTTAGGGAAATCAGATGAGCTAGTTCAGGGCTACAACAAAAATTTGGAACATCTTCCAGTCCCTGAGGACAGTTTTGATAACCACTATTATAATGATTTCCATTTATTGCCACAATGACATGCTGATCGTTATAATTTTATTCCTGCCAAATAACAGGCAAGACTATGGATATGAGAATATTTTGCAGAAGCCTGTTTTGTTGTACAGGAAACATTGTGAAATTAAATTTAATGTGTTGTAATGAATACAGAGGACAGGTTTTTGTGTAGCACATGTGCATAAATATGCACATTTCTTATCACTTTCCAAGGGGAATCACCCCCCCCCCCCTCAGCCAGTGTCGCCATTAACTATTTGTATGTTTGTTCCAAGGTTATAATCATAAACTGAAACTAAAACGGAAACAACATTTTAAAAATTATTTTGTTAACTGAAACTACAGCCCCATGTCCATGAAAGTTGGGACGCTGCTTAAAATGCACATAAAAACAGAATGCAGTGATGCGCAAATCATTTATCCCTGTATTTAATTGAAAATAGTACAAAGACAACATATCAAATGTTGAAACTGAGAAATGTTATTGTTTTTGGAAAAAATACATGCCCATTTTGAATTTGATGCCAGCAACATGTTTCCTGAAGATTTATGACTCGTACATACATTATACATTAATATTAATTATCTGTCATAGGGCACTACCAAAATTTGTTGAAGAAAAAAATATGTTTTTGAAAACCCTGTAAGCCAGTTGTAAAATATTTGCGACATGAGTTTCTGAAACCTCTACGTTGTCTAGCAATCATCTGTGAAATAGTTTGCCAGTTGAAACGGTTTTAAAAATGTCAACTTGTGTATTAACCGCACCCATGTATTAACCGGTTGAAAATGTTTTCAAAATCCATGTATAACCCGAGGATTATAAACGTGAAATTACAGTACTTGCGAAAAGTGGTTTGGCATTGTCTTGCTGAAATAAACAAGGGCTGTGTCTGTTTTTCAAATCAATGCAGTGATGTCCACTACAAAATCATGTCTGTTTTTAATGCAGTGCCACCTGACGGCCCGAAGATCAGGGCCATCCAATATTGGTTTTCGGCCTTGTCCCTTGCGTAAAGAGATTTGTCCGGATTCTCTGTTTCTTTTAATGATATTATGTACCGTAGATGATGAGATCCCCAAACTCTTTGCAATTTTACGCTGAGAAATGTTATTCTTAAATTGTTGCACTATTTGCCTGTGCAGTCTTTCACAGAGCGGTGAACCCCTCCCATCTTTACTTCTGAAAGATTCATTCTCTCTGGAATGCTCTTTTTAAACCCAATAATGTTACTGACCTGTTGCTAATTAACCTAATTAGTTGTGAGCTGTTTTTTTTTAGCACATTTCCAGTCTTTTGTTGCCCTTTTTTGAAACATGTTGCTGGTATAAATTCAGAGTGGGCATATATTTTTCAAGAAACAATAACAGTTCTCAGTTTCAACATTTGATATGTTGTCTTTGTACCATTTTCTATTGATTATAGGGTTTAAATGATTGGCACATCATTGCATTCTGTTTTTCTTTACATTTTACACAGCGTCCCAACTTTTTTGGAAACCGGGTTGTAAAATAAAAACTGAATATGCTAAAAAAAACTGAAACAAAGCTATAATGGCCATGCACAGTTGCAATACTAATTAAAATAAAAATCTAAGTTACTATCATGAATACTTACTGTTTAGTTCAGTTTACAAGAACGTTGAGTTATCCTACAGGCTGTTACTTAGGAACTAGGCCTACACATCCCAGAGGAAACTCCCAGAGGAAACTGTGTTGAAATATTCTTTCAACACAGACTGCTCATTGCTCCCTTATTGCTTACTGTCGCAGATGTGAAAATGTGAAAACATCAAGCATGTCGGTCGCCAGCTGAACATGTTCCAGCAAAGTGTGGGATTCTTTTGAGTACATAGCAGTGTCCAAACAATCTAAGTGTCTTATCATCGAAGGATCTCAAGTTTGTGGCCTATTGATAAAAGGGAAAAACCCAACAAACCTCAAGCTCCACCTTTCCTAGGTTTCAGGTTTCAAGGTTTATTTGTCAAATGCACTGAACAACACAGCATCATCCTGCACAATGAAATTCTTATGACATGTCACCCGGCAAACTACGTTGTGAGAGTTAAGAGTATATAAGCAAAAATATAGCTAGACAGAAAATAATAATAAAATAAAGCAACAATATACATAACACTGTACAGTTGCAGCAATTTAAAAAAAGAGTACTGTAAACTAGCGGCAATCTGGGTAGTATTTTGATAGAGCAGCAATCTGGGTAGTATTATTGGACATTTAGATATGGCAAGTATGGCAGTAATATACATAAGTGTGACCTAGCAGCGATTGGTAGAGTTATTGAATATTAAAGATACATATGCAATAAGCTTATGAATGGTGGCATAGCACACTACAACTACATGGTGAGTGTGCTTTACAGCAAAAAAAGAGGATAAAGCGATAATATACATAACACTGTACATAGCAGCAGTTTAAAAAGATTACTGTAGATTAACAGCAATATTGGTAGTAGTATTGAATGTTGTAGAAATGGCAAGTATAGCAGTAATATACATAAAAAAAAATGTAATCTAGCATCGATTTGAAATATTCTAATGCCCATTTAAGTACCTGAAAGGGCATCAGAGCAACTGGAATGTTCGTGTGTGATCATTATGATCATGGATCAGTGTTACTGATTGAGGACCCTTATGGCCTGAGGGAAAAGACTGTTTTTGTGTCTGGAAGTGCGTGCTCCGCTGCTCCGGGAGCGTCTACCAGGCGGCAGCAGTGTGAACAGACCATAGCCTGGGTGGCTGTGATCTTTGATATTCTGTGCTTTCCTTTGGCATCGTGTATGGTAGATGCCTTGCACGGAGGGGAGATGGCAGCCGCTGATGCGCTCCGCAGACTTCACCACCCTCTGGAGGGACTTGCGGTCTGCAGCGGAGCAGCTGCTGTACCAGGCAGTAATGCAGCCTGAGAGGATGCTTTCAATGATGCACCTGTAGAAGTTGGTGAGAGTTGTTGCAGGCATGCCAAATTTCTTGAGTCTGCTCAGGAAGTATAGTCGTTTTTGGGCAGTTTTCACTGCCTTACTCCTCCAAACATAGTAAAGTTTATCAAGAAATGTTGGACAGCGAGAAGGCAATCAACGTCAGGCAGGGTTTATTCAGACTGGGCTCTCTACCAGGCTATGTGAGTCGCTGGCATTTCACAACTTCACAAACATGTTGGAACCCATATTCCAAACACCCAGGACAGCCTGGGTGAATAGGCTTATCCCATCAAAAATGAATCAAGGGAAAACGAATCTGGCCAAGATTCTACAAGATGTCAGAAAGGTGACAGTGTGTGTGGGCAGATGGAGCAATCGAGGGCTGACGGTGTCCTTCCTGGGCATCTCAGCCTATTTCTACCACCCTCCATCAGGAAGGGCATGCCATTCCTTGCCAAACCGGTGAGGCTCTTACGCGTTTCAAGTGATTTTTTTTTCTAATCATAACCCATACCTTAATCCAAACCTTACCTCCAATGCTGTGATACTTAACTTTAACCAAACCTTAAAATGCATTTATAACATATTGTAGTGACCTTGGTAAGGCCATTATTAATCTCTCCAAATCAGGTAGCCTTGTATGAAGCAGTAAGTAGGACGCCCGTCTGCGGAGCTGAATGTCGCTGGTTTGAAGCATGGCCTGAATGTTTTGTTTGAATTCGTAATAGATAAGTTTTAGTAGCGTTCGTAACATATGATACATTTTCGTAGGGTTCGTAACATATGATACGTTTGTCTATCATATGTTACGTTTTACCCAATTTGTAATATATTATAGGGTTTGGTAGTGCATTGTGATGCAACCTAACGTAACGTAACATATCATAGGAAATCGGGTGCCATAGATTTTGTATAATAGTTTACATATTCCAGTGAGACCAGGTTGCAGCACACAATGCCAAACAATCGGAGGAGGATGACGTTAAAAATCTTCGTTATGCAAATCAGAAAAGGCTTCCGTTATCTGTCCTGTTTACCATACATATGGTAGCATAAGCGATTGTGAATCAATGTCACCTCTTTTGGTGCAAATGAAAGTGACAACAGGTGCACTGGAGAGGCCTAGCAAGACAACCCCCAAAAAGGGAATGGTTTTGCAGGTGGTGGCCACAGACAATTGCGCTCTCCTTATCCTTCCTGACTGATTCTTCTCTAGTTTTGCGTTTTGCTAGTAGGCAGCAGTACCGGTATCTGCTCCTTTATGCAAGGAGGAACAGGAGGAGCACTGCCAGAGCCCTACAAAATGACCTCCAGCGGGCTACTGGTGTGCATGTTTCTGACCAAACTGTCGCTTCTTGTAGTTGTTCGTCAGTCTCTCACTTTTCTGCGGAAGAGTGTTAACCTACTCTTACATGCAGGACTTCAAAAACGTTGAATGTATAGCTTTTCAGCCATTATGATGAAGAGTTGCTTGAACATTTTATATTGTCTTGTTTCAGGACCCAGGTGTGCTTTAGATTCAGTTTATGAGCAAATTGTTTGACATTCATTAAGCAGAATTTCTGGTTCTTTCAAGCATGCAAGCAAGTTTATTTATATGGCACAATTCATACATAAAAGCTATTTAATGTGCTTTACAATGAAAAGAAAAATATAAAAATGCAATAGAATTAAAATAGTCAGATTGTTACAATTCTCTAACTCTGCTGTCTCCAGGGGGACTGTACATGAACTTCAACATCCTGGTATCTCAATCCTCACATTCCAGCATTCAATGATGGGAAGTCTTAACAGTCCTTAAGCAGCAACACATCCTCGTTAAATCACATTATGAACACCATTGTTGACCTTTGATATGGGGTCTGTGGAATGTAATGTTTGGATTTCGCCAAACATAACAAAGATCAATGTTTGTTTTGTAGCAAGGTGATTACTTGAACACAGATTAGGCTAAACCCACACTAAGATGGCCATTAAGAGATGGGGTGTGTTCATTCTGGCAAACAAGTAGGATTAGTTACGCAACGTTTTGTCAAATTGTTTACTCCAAACACATTTCAAAGTGACGTAAAAGATGAGTTCAATTAAATTCTGCAAACAGAAGTTACACTTCAATTTACTTTTTGTAATCTGAATAGTGCTGCCTATTCCAACTGGAGTGAAGACGGCAAGGTTCATTCTTCCAGCCCTTTTTTTTTTGGATCAACTGAATACACCCCTGAGAAGGATGGGATGGGCTACTCCAAGAGATCTGCTTTTGTGTATTTGTGACACTTAAAATGTAAATTGTAAATGTGTGTATGTTTTTAAATGGCAGATGTTTGTGAGAGGTGTGGGAGGCACTGACAGAGGAGGATTGGGAGTGAAAAGCGTGTATACACAGTGTGTGTGTAGTCTGATCAGTAATGGACAGGTTAAAGCTCGGTGTCAGTAATGATGGACAAGTTAAAGCTCTGTGTCAGTAATGATGGACAGGTTAAAGCTTTGTGTCAGTAATGTTTGCCTACTGAAACATTGCCAGCATTCATTGCTGTGTGACCTTCGTGTTGTTACTGGTGAAAATGCTAATAAAAACATCTGAATGTATGTAAATCATATCACAAAGTATTACATAATGTTGATTTTGGAAAAAGTTGGATATTTGGAATCATCTTTTAGCTGTCTACAAATTTAAAACAATATATTTTTGCATGCGTATTAACTCCCATTGCTATGAGAAATGAGATGTGGTTCAGCCAACTGCCTTCAAAAGTCACATAACTAGTTGAATAGAATCCACCTGTGTGAATTTAAAGTGTCACATGATCTCAGATTAAATGCATAAGTATGGCAGAGAGCCTATACAAATAACCACACCAAGAAGACAAAGCAGATTTCAAAACAAGTACGGAAGACAAGTACAGAAAAACAAAAGACAGGGTTGGGCTTTAAAAAATATCTCAAACATTGATCATCTGATGGAGCCCACTTCAATCCATTCTGTTCAAAAATAAAAGAGAAAAGAGAAAGAATATGGCTCAAACACATCTCTGCCTAAAGCAGGACGTCAACAAAAACTAAGCGACTGGATGAGTAGGTCAGTAGCCAGTGAAGACTCTGAGGCCAATGTCAACTCTGTATGAGCACTATGACCAAGATCAGAAGAAACTGAAACTTTCCAAATGTCAACAATTATCTGGGTGCTCCACAAAACTGGGTTATGTGAAAGAGTGGCATGGAGAAAATTGCTGAAAAAAAGTCACATGAAGTCATGTTTGGATTCTGCTATAATGCATGTGGAAAACAACAGTGGTACAAAGCCATGTGAACTCCTTATACCGGGTAAAACATAGTAGTGGCATTGTAATGTTATGGGGATGCTTCTCATCATCAGCGACTGGGAAACATGTCTGGATTGAGGGCAAGATGGCTGGAGCCAAATTTAGGAAAACCTACATCGGTTTGGAAAACCTGCACTGTTATGGTTAAAAAAAAACAAAAAACTGAGTGTTCAACCAAGGTCCAGTCAAAGCCCCGACCTCCAAATGAGAATCTTTGTCAAGACGTCAAAGTTCCTGTTAACCAACATTGCCTATCCATCTTAAGGGAGCTTGAGCAACTTTGTCAAAAATAATAAGCAAAAATTTCAGGAAGCATATACGAGTAGCTGATAGTTGCCTCTGTAATTGCTGCCAAAGGTGGCTCTGAACATTTTTGACCTGGGGGTGTGTAGCTACTTAACCAAGCAACACATTTATGTTTTTTCTTTCGCACTACCTTTTGTATCACATTAAAACAATATTATGCACCTTCAAATTGTTGTATATGTGGTGTTAATCAACGGGTGAGAATTCCAATAGAATTTTAATTCCAGATTGTAATGTAACAACATTTGAAATAGTCCTCGGGGGCTGAATGCTTATGCAATCTACTGTGTAAATGGTGAACTCCAAAATAATTTGGACAGTACTCCCTGGTTAAGGCTGATATGCTAATGCCAATAACAGAAAAAAAAGAAAAAATGTAATCCATAGATGGCAGTTCCAATAAGGTGGGACCTGCAGCCATTGCTATTTTTATTAAGATTATCTTAATGAGACAGTGCATGGTGTCCTGGGGGGATCTCCTCCCAGACCTGGATCAGGCCATCCGTGAGCTGGACAGTCTGTGGTGGTACTTGGCGGCGGCGGATGCACCGATACATAACGGCCCAGAGGTTCTCAATTGGATTTAGGTCTAAACGTGAGGGCCAGTCAATGGCATCAATGCCTTCGTCATCCAGGAACTGCCTACACACTCTGGCCGCATGAGGCCGGGCATTGTCCTGCACCAGGAGGAACCCAGGGCCCACTGCACCAGCGTAAGGTTTGACGATGGGTCTGAGGATTTCATCCCGGTAGCATAACGTTCACCACGGCATCTCCAGACTCTGTCACGTGCTCAGTGTGAACCTGCTCTCATCTGTGAAGAGAACGGGGCACCAATGGTGGACCTGCCAATTCTGGTGTTCTCTGGCGAATGCCAATCATGCTGCACGGTGCGGGGATGTGAGTACAGGTCCCACTAGAAGACGTCGGGTTCTCATGCCTCCCTCATGGAGTCTGTTTCTGACAGTTTGGTCAGAAACATGCACACCAGTAGCCCGCTGGAGGTCATTTTGTTGGGCTCTGGCAGTGCTCCTCCTTTTCCTCCTCGCAAGGAACAGACACCGGTCCTGCTGCTGGGATGATGCCCTTCTATAGCCCTGTCCAGCTCTCCTCGTGTAACAGCCCGTCTCCTGGTATCTCCTCCATGCTCTTGAGACTGTACTAGAAGACACAGCAAACCTTCTTGCGACGGCACGTGTGGATGTGTCATCCTGGAGGAGCTGGACTACCTGTGCAACCTGAATGGGCTGCAGGTACCGCCCCATGCTACCAGTAGTGACAAGGACACTAGCAAAACACAAAACTAGAGAAGAATCAGTCAGGAAAGATAAGGAGAGAGCAATTGTCTGTGGCCACCACCTGCAAAATCATTCCCTTTTTGGGGGTTGTCTTGCTAGGCCTCTCCAGTGCACCTATTGTCACTTTCATTTGCACCAAAACAGGTGACATTGATTGACAATCGCTTATGCTTCCTAACTGGACAGACTGATATCCCTGAAGTTTAATTGACTTGGTGTTCTACTGTGATGATTACGTGTTCCTTACATTTTTTTGAGCAGTGTTTATTTTTTTTCATTTAAGTCAGGAAAACCTTGATTGAGCTCATAGGTGCCCAAACCACCTAAGGAGTCACTAGAACATGATGAGCCAAGGCAACCCAATGCAATTACTAACCCGCCAAACACAGATGGCGCTGGCCAATTGCACTGTGCTGTGTTGGATCCCTGGGCTAATTCAAAAGGTGGATTCAAACCCTGGTCTTCTTATAGTACCAGTGACGCAGCTAACTGCAAGGCATTAACTTAACCAAATTCAATGCCAACTCAACTAAGACGTGAAAGATGAAAGTCTCATTAATTTGAAAAACATTCTATCAAAAATGTATGCCACTTCTTAATGCAAAGAAAATACACATGGCATTTCAAAGATGTGCAATGTTTTTTTTTTCATTGACATCAATTCTACAAAATGTATTTTTTTTTATAACCCTAACCACAATCTCTAGTTAACCCATAAGCCTACACAAGCATTTTTAAATGTCAGGACTTGCACACACATATTTTACATTTTACTCTCATCATGGGGATCCCCAAAAACATAACCCCCAACCCCTAACCTTTATTCTAACACCAATTCTACAAAATGTATGTGGTTTTTGTTATTTTCCCTTCTGGATTACCCTTCCCTTGTCAGATTATTGTAATTTATTTCTGATAATTACCGTTGTGCTCAAAAGTTTGCATACCCTTGGAGAATTGGTAATAGATGTACCATTTGTAGAAAACATGAGTGAGCAGGCAAAAAACATGTCTTTTATTTCTTATGGGATTCATATTAAACTGTTGGTTATAACAGAATGGCACAATCATAAAACTAAACATGGCAACAAAGAATAAAATGAACTGACCCCTGTTCAAAAATCTGCATACCCTTAGTTCTTAATACTGTGTATTGCCCCCTTTAGCATCAATGACAGTGTGCAGTCTTTTGTAATAGTTGTCTATGAGGCCCTGAATTCTTGCAGGTGGTATAGCTGCCCATTCGTCTTGGCAAAATGTTTCCTGGTCATGCAAAGTCTTTGGTCGTCTTGCATGAAACACACGTTTGAGATCTCCCCAGAGTGGCCCAATGATATTAAGGTCAGGAGACTGATGGCCCCTCCTGAACCTTCACCTTTTTCTGCTGTAACCACAGGAGGGTCAACTTGGCCTTGTGCTTAGGGTCATTGTCGTGCTGGAAAGTCCAAGAGCGTCCCATGCACAGCTTTCGTGCAGAAGAATGCAAATTGTCTGCCAGTATTTTCTGATAACATGCTGCATTCATCTTGCCATCAATTTTCACAAGTGCCTTTAGAGCTCACACCCCCCCAAAACATCAGTGAGCCACCACCATGCTCCACAGTGGGGATGGTATTCTTTTCACTATAGGCCTTGTTGACCCCTCTCCAAACATAGTGCTTATGGTTGTGACCATAAAGCTCTATTTTGGTCTCGTCACTCCAAATTACAGTGCGCCAGAAGCTGTGAGGCGTGTCAAGGTGTTGTCGGGCATATTGTAACCGGGCTTTTTTCTGGCATTGGCGCAGTAACGGCTTCTTTCTGGCAACTCGACCATGCAGCTCATTTTTGTTCAAGTATCATCGTATTGTGCTCCTTGAAACAACTGCACCGTCTTTTTCCAGAGCAGCATTTCTCCTGAGATTACCTGTGGGTTTTTCTTTGTATCCCAAACAATTCTTCTGGCAGTTTCGGCTGAAATCTTTCTTGGTCTACCTGACCTTGGCTTGGTATCAGGAGATCCCTGAATTTTCCAATTCTTAATAAGTGTTTGAACAGTACTGACTGGCAATTGCAAGGCTTTGGATGTCTTTTTCTATCTTTTTCCATTTTTATAAAGTTCCATTAACTTGTTACGCAGGTCTTTTGGGTTTGCTCCCCATGGCTCAGTATCTAGCCTGCTCAGTGCATCCATGTGAGAGCTAACAAACTCATTGACTATACACAGACACTAATTGCAATTTATAAAGCCACAGGTGTGGGAAATTAACCTTTAATTGCCATTTTCACCCGTGTGTGTCACCTTGTGTGTCTGTAACAAGTCCAAACATTCAAGGGTATGTAAACTTTTGATCAGGGCCATTTGGGTGATTTCTGTTATCATTATGATTTAAATAGCAGCCAAACAACTATGTGATAATAAATGGCTTCACATGATCACTATCCTTAAATAAACAACCGTTTATTTTGCATGATCAGTCATGTTTTCCAAAGCAATGCCAAAATTTCACAATTTCTGCCATGGTATGCAAACTTATGAGCACAACTGTAACCATAACCCTATCCCCAAACTTAACTTGTAAGCCTACACAAGCATTTTAAAATGTCAGGACTTGCAAACACACATTTTAGGTTTAATATACTTGTGGCGAAGCCAAAAACCTAAATTAAACATAACTCCCAACCCTATGCAAAAAATTACATTTTCACCATGGGTACTAGCAAAATGTTCACACACAGCTCCACTTTTCTGGAGATTTGGTTTCTTTTTTGTCCCAAAGTGCCACCATAAATCAGATGCTATAACCACCAGGTGCCACCATAAATCAGATGTTATAACCACCAGGCCACCTGCTGTCAATAATTTATGATATCATCTTCCACATAGAACAGGAAGAAGGTCATCAGATTGGTGTAGGTTTTGTGTCGCCTGTGTTGATGATCAGATACAGAGAACATCAAACAGCCTTTTCTAGAATAGTACAGTGCCATATGCATTGAAATAGCTGTTCTTCACTAATGAGGAACACTTTAGTTTCAGTGTTTTACAGTGTCATTTTTTCATAATAGATTTGATCTGTAGTCCTCTGCTGGCAGCCTTTCCAGAGATCGTGGATCAATCAGACCTGCTGGATGCCCTGAGGGTAAGTCATCATTGTTTCCAGGAAATAGTGTTTTTTGAAGACCGATTGGTTAGCTGCTGTATTGTCTAATATGTTGAATCATCACATCATTGATGATTTTGCTGAACTACTCTCAGTTATATCCGTTGAAAATAACTTATTTATTATAACAGGGGATTTTAACGTCCACATAGATAATAATACGGACAATAATGCCAAAGAACTTTTTGCACTACTCACTCAACAGGCCATATTTGAGGCCATATTCTTTTTCATTTCCTCTGACATGGTTAAAAACTTGGCCCTGTCTGATAATTTGTGTATCTTTTTTGAATCACTGATCACTCCGGATGTAAACTCTGTTTCTGTTAAGAAAATGTACATAAATGAGAATACCAATACTCAGTTTATGGAGGCCATAGCTATCTTTCGTATAATAAGTGCAGAATCAGTTGATGTACTCCTGGATAATTTTAACGCCAAAATATTGAATGTCATGGATCATGTTGCACCGGTAAAGGTAAAGAAAACTATGAGCAAATAGAAAACACCATGGAGAACCACCATGATAGTAAGTGCCCTGAAAAGAGAATGTAGGAAAGTGAAATGTAAGTGGAGAAAAACTAAACTTTAATTCCACTGTGACATCTCTAAACAAAGCCTTTGTTGCTTAAACTATGAGTTACGAAGGTTGATCATACACAAACACTAATTGCAATTTCAAAAGCCACAGGTGTGGGAAATTCACCTTTAATTGCCACTTTCACGTGTGTGTCACCTTGTGTGTCTGTAACATGGCCAAACATTCAAGGGTATGTAAACTTTTATTCAGGACTATTTGGGTGATTTCTGTTATAATTCTGATTTTAAAAGGAACCAAACAAATATTTGATAATAAATGGCTTCATATGATCACTATCCTTAAATAAGAAAGTTTTTTTGCATGATCAGTCATATTTTCAAAATCAATGCCAAAGTTTCACAATTTCTGCCAGGGTATGCAAACTTATGAGCGCAACTGTACCAGAAGATCTTAGACTTTCCCCGAACGTATACATTTTTAAATCCATGTTAAAAACACTTCTCTTATCATGCGCCTATGACTGAGCGCTTAAACTTAACAACACTGTTCAGCCTTACAGCTTTTATAGCTTCCTCATGGAATATTTCTATTTTCTCATTCAATGTTTTATTATTATGATGTATTTTTTATATTTCTCTCTTTCTTTGATTCAATGTTTTAATATTTTGTTTTTATTCTGACTCTATTTTGCTATGTTTTACCAATCATTTTTCTGTAATGCAAGTTCTGGTGCTATCAGAGGAATAACCTCTGTGTAAATGTAACAATATTCTATTGCATTTTTAAATTAAATTTTTCTTTTCATTGCGAAGCACATTGAATTGCTTCTATGTATGAATTGTGCTCTATAAATAAACCTGCTTGCTTGCTTGCTTGCAACCAGAACTGTTGGTTGGAGGCTGAGGGCAATATGAAGAGATCTGAAAAGGTAAGCAAATAATTACACAAATAGTAAGTCAAACATATAATACATTCAATAGAAATAATATAAAGGTTGGTTTTTACATGCCAACACACCACTGGTGAACCCATGCTACTCTGTTAACATGAGCTTCAACAATATTTACTACACAAATAATATATAATTTATTTTATTATTTTGTCTGTGCCAAAGCTTTTGAACATGTAGTGCTGGTTCACCAGACTTAAGCCTGCTGTCTATGAATGTGTTATGGTGGTTTTATGTGTTTGTCAGAGGGATGCTGACCTGCTGATGAAGCGTTTTGTGAGGGTGTACATGGAAAACGTGTATCCCCTCCTCTACTCTGCTGACCTGCCCCTTCCATGCTGGGCAGATGAGACAGTGGAGAATCAGCGGGCGCGGATCATCTTCACCAGCCTAAAGAACCCCAGGACCCTGAACCCCTCCCACACAAACTCTGGCGACAGCCCCCCTTGCCAAAAAGCTTTTGACATCTCACAGATCACCTATGACCTCCTCAGCATGGCCCAATAACACCTTTTTTCAGTCTTTTTTTATATAAAAAAAAGTTTTATATATGTTTCTAATAAACAACTTGAGGTAATACTTTTTCTCATGAAACATTCATTTCTCTGTATTGATTTCTGCCTCAGGTGTTTGAAACACAGTTACAGATAGAAATAGGCGTTAGTGTACGGTGTATTACTGCCAAACAGATCCCAAGGAGTGACCGCACTTTATCAACATAGTCATTGTATCATTTAAAATCCAACATGCTGAAACAGAGAATTTCTTTTGTGTCACTTCCAATGGTTTTTGGAGTTCACTGTGTATACACGCCTTCATTTTTAATGAAGAAGTATAAAACGTATAGACAAGGTGTCAAAGCTTGACAATAGATGTGTTAAAACAGGATGAGACATGAGAAGCTGTAACAAACACTCAAATTGGTATGATTTTAGAAGTAATTATGCAGTTGTTAGCCATGTATAGTCATAACAGAATAGCATGGTTTGAAGTCCATTTATTTTTTTTTATTGGAAAACCTTATTGGATTCTAGACTAACCCTTAGCCATCCCTGGCTGAGAAGGATTCTAGACTGACCCTTAGCCATGCCTGGCTGAGAAGGAGCTCTTCACACCAGTTACTGCTGAGACACACCCTTCTGTTCTCACTGGTGTACAAAACTGAATGGTAAATATTGGTTGTTGTCTAAACTCAACACACTGAGCAAGCGGAATAATCTAATCTTTCAAGAAAAGGTTGTCTGGCAGGACCAAAGTGTCTATCGGCTATTGTCATGGAAGAACAGGTTCTCACTTGTGTTGTTCTTTTATGTTCATTTTCATTGTACCCGTGTTTCTTCTATATTTCTACATCCCGACTTTCCATAAAAAATACAAACATATAGGTATAACCAGGAAAAGCACCCCTCCCTCCTCTCACCCACCCTTGCTCTCACTCTCTCACGCTCACACACACTCGAAGGCTCTTAAATGTTTGAAGATAACTAATCTTTTTTCTACATTCCAGTTTGCACCGCAAGAGCCTGATAACTTTAACTACAGGGACTATGATGCTGTCATAACAGTTTCTAATGTTATTCCCTCCCTTTGAGAGCACGTTACTATTCTCAATCCACAAAATATGTTTCTGGACTAAAGATCTAAAACAACATGTAATATGCATAGTGAAAGTTTACTCAGTGTTTGCACAGGCATTTTGCTACCTTAAAATAAATTTAAAATGGATCTACACAACTTGACAGTTTCAAAATATTCTAATTAGGAAGATAGCTTGATTGCCACATCATTGACAGCCAATATAGTTGTACATCATTCTGAATACAATTCAATCAACTTTCCACAACTCTTAGGGAAAAAATATCCAATGTTTCTGTCAAAATTGTTTGAGCTCTGTAATTGTTTGAGGCAATTGGAACAATTTAGTAGAAAACATATTTGAAACATTAACTTAAGACATTTACGGCAGATGTCTTTTGTTCATTTATGATTGTGAATCATATTGGTCGTATGGCCGCTTTAAGGAATGTAATCTTATGTGGCCGCTTTAAGGAATGTAATCTTATGTGGACCTGGCCTTAGTGAATATTTGCAGGGATATGAAAAAGGAGCACTTCTCAGCCATTCTGCAAATAGGGTGGGATTTTCCATGGATCAGTAACCAAAAGGTTTTATGGGAAGAAAGAATTGCTGTGAGAGTACCCTGGGTAGTCTAGGATAGATAGAATGTGTTCTGACCAGGGAGTTCTTTCAGGGATTGTAGCCAGAACAGGATAGCTGGTGATTGGCTCGTCTCAACCATGCCAGCTGCTCGTTCTATCAGTATTTTTCTGCCAAAACCACACACCTTTCAATGATTTTAACAGACGAGCTGGAACACCATGAGTCTAGATATAGCGCTAAACTCAACTAGGCTGGCCCCAACACAATTTCCTTGTCTTGTTTACATACAATATGAAACAAGATTTTTGATTTTTCATTGTCCGAAAGTTTTTTTTGCATTTTAACATTAAGTAATTTAGCTGACACTCTTATCTACAGAAAGAAGAAGCAAAGATTGTTTACTACCTTGCTGAAGGACTAACATTTTCACCTTGCATTTTCTACCTACAGAACCAGTCAGAAGTTTTAAGAATCAAGAATATGACATGTATTTTGATATGTTTAACACTTATTTGATTGCCTCATGATTCCATGTGTTATTTCATAGTTTTGATGTTTTCAATATTATTGTACATTGTGAAAAACCGTCAAAGACATACCCTTGAATTAGTAGGTGTGTCCAAACTTTTGACTGGTACTGTACTAACTTTTTGGTTTACTGGTAAGGCTTTCAGCCAGTTTGCAATCTCTTCTCAGCTCTCAGCCAGTTTGGACACACCTTCTAATTCAAGGGGATATCTTTGACTATGCAATCTCCATAACAGAATTGCTCTGACAAAAATGTAAGTTATTCTAGCAAGTTCTCTGTTTCTACTATTTACTGAACACACTGACTTTAGATGAAGAAAACGAGGGGAGTCCAAAGTCAGTCACTTATTGAATGTGTGTCTCTGGCTGAGTGTTATCACAGAGATTTAATTGTAGCAGTTCAAAGGCACCATTGTGGCACCACTGCTTTTTGATCCTCCTCCCCACCTGGCCGTTACGTATGCATGACACAGCCTATAGAACTTGGTTGGACAGGGTCAAGGGTTTGCCTCTAGCATTCAAGTTTCTTTATCATCAATGTAGTGTGTAGGCCCACTTCATCCTCTGCCTACAGTAGCAAACATCACTTGATGTTACTTTCTTTATTGCATAAGAGACATTGAAAAGTAGGCATTCATACATTACAGACCTGTCCTCCCACAATGACTTGGCTTGGAGTTAGGACTAACCATGAATTATCCAGTATTAACAATAAACATGTTATGACAAAGTTTCAACTGTGGGTTGGGCATTGTTCTATAAAATGATCGTATAAAGCATTTATAGTCACCTGCACCTACAATTATTGGCAACTTTGAAAAAGGGTTGGATACAAATTCCAAAAATAAATGACTTGACACAGAAAATGAGCTATATTGTAATGCATTAATAATTCAATGGAATCATCTGAAATTACAAATTTATGATGTAAATGTATTTTCCCAAAAATGACTGCCACCCTTGTTTTCAGTACTTTGTGTAGCGTCCACTTGCAAAAACAACAGCACTGAGCCTATTCTTCTGGACTTCTTATGGATTTCAAACTATGTTTTCAATAGGAAATGGGTTTATTTTCTGCTTGTGCATTCTCATTCCAATGCCAATGCGATTATGAGTGTCCGTAGCTCTATTGTGGTTCACCTGAAACATTGCAAGTCAGTGACCTCAAGCACACATTGTAATCCACAAAGATTATTTCAATGAGCATGAAATTAACATTTTACAATGGCCATCTCAGTCTCCGGACTTAAAACCCATCGAACACATGGTTTTAATTGAAGGCGGCAGTCCAAAGAATCTCAAGGGTCCGGAAAGATTATGTACCTGTATACAGGTGCTGGTCATAAAATTAGAATATCATCAAAAAGTTGATTTATTTCAGTAATTTCATTCAAAAAGTGAAACTTGTATAATGTATACATTCATTCCACACAGACTGACATATTTCAAGTGTTTATTTCTTTTAATTTTGATGATTATAACTGACAACTAATGAAAACCCCAAATTCAGTATCTCCGAAAATTAGAATATTACTTAAGACCAATACAAAAAAAGGATTTTTAGAAATGTTGGCCAACTGAAAAGTATGAACATGAAAAGTATGAGCATGTACAGCACTCAATACTTAGTTGGGGCTCC
>JACXGI010000722.1:103126-119834 GCA_016801175.1 Esox masquinongy | reverse complement strand
TTTTCCACTTTTAATGTGACCTATAATGTGAACAATTCAATTGAAAAACAAACTGAAATCTTCGAGGGGGAAAAATGAAAACTAAAAACCTTACAACAACCTGGTTGCATAGAGCGGATATAAAAAGTCTACACACCCCTGTGAAAATGCCAGGTTTTTGTGATGTAAAAGAATGAGACAAAGATAAATCATGTCAGAATATTTTACACTTTTAATGTGACCTATAATGTGAGCAATTCAATTGAAAAACAAACTGAGATCTTCGAGGGGGAAAAATAAAAACCTTAAAATAACCTGGTTGCATAAGTGTGTACACCCTCTTATAACTGGGGATGTGGCTGTGTTCAGAATTAACCAATCACATTCAAACTCGTGTTAAATAGAAGTCATTACACACCTGCCATCATTTAAAGTGACTCTGATTAATCACAAATAAAGTTCAGCTGTTCTAGTAGGATTTTCCTGACATTTTCTTAGTTGCATCTCAGAGCAAAAGCCATGGTCTGCAGAGAGCTTCCAAAGCATCAGAGGGATAACATTGTTGAAAGATATCAGTCAGGAGAAGGGTACAAAAGAATTTCCAAAGCATTAGATATACCATGGAACACAGTGAAGACAGTCATCATCAAGTGGAGAAAATATGGCACTACAGAGACATTATAAAGAACTGGACGTCCCTCCAAAATTGATGAAAAGACGAGAAGAAACCTGGTCAGGGAGGCTTCCAAGAGGCCTACAGCAACATTAAAGGAACGGCAGGAATTTCTGGCAAGTACTGGCTGTGAGCTACATGTGACAACAATCTCCCGTATTCTTCATATGAATGGGCTATGGGGTAGGGTGGCAAGACGGGCGCAAAAACAACACTGCACATCACCCAAAGAACACCATACCCACAGTGAAGCATGGTGGTGGCAGCATCATGCTTTGGGGCTGTTTTTCTTCAGCTGGAACTGGGGCCTTAGTCAGGGTGAAGGGAATTATGAACAGTTCCAAATAATAGGCAATTTTGGCACAAAATCTTCAGGCGTCCGTTAGAAAGATGAAGATGAAGAGGAAGTTCACCTTTCAGCACGACAACGACCCAAAGCAAACATCCAAATCCACAAAAGCATGGCTTCGCCAGAAGAAGATTAACGTTTTGGAATGGCCCAGCCAGAGCCCAGACCTGAATCCAATTGAACATCTGTGGGGTGATCTGAAGAGGGCTGTGCACAGGAGATGTCCTCGCATTCTGACAGATTTGGAGCGCTTTTGTAAAGAAGAGTGGGCAAATATTGCCACGTCAAGATGTACCATGCTAATAGACTCCTACCCAAAAAGACTGAGTGCTGTAATAAAATCAAAAGGTGCTTCAACAAAGTATTAGTTTAAGGGTGTGCACACTTATGCAACCAGGTTATTGTGAGTTTTTTATTTTTCACCCTCAAAGATTTCAGCTTGTTTTTCAATTGAATTGTTCACGTTATAGGTTACATTAAAGGTGGAAAAAGTTCTGACATGATTTATCTTTGTCTCATTCTTTTACAACACAAGAACCTGGCATTTTAACAGGGGTGTGTAGACTTTTTATATCCACTGTATTAGATTATGTGCTGAAGAAAACACAGGATCAGAGTGGTCTTCTACTTACCAGGGTCTGGAAGGTCAACTCGTACGTAAGATGACCTTCCAGACCAGACCCAGTCTTTAAGTCGGTAGTGTAAATCGTTGCATTGTAGATTTCAGGGGTCAGAGGCAACGCACATAGACGGCAAACTCTTGAGGCACTGATGATACGTCCATTTACCAGGCAGTGCTGGATGGCCCTGAGGGAGGGAAACCGGGTTGCCAGACAAAGTGTTAGACAGAGATAATTAGTTGGATGACGCAAATCCACCTGGTTGACAGTCCAGGCTGCATGTTATCACAGGGGAACCCCAGGAAGAAGCTGAACTGGTCTTGTGTATCAATGGTGGTTACAACACTGCCATCCACATACACACGCACAGACACACATGTTAACTCAGGGCACACACAGAACATGTTAGATACTGTATTCTACGTACTCCATACAGACAGACGCATGCCGGGACTATTAATATGGCATGCACGTGAAAACATTTGCTGAAGTACAATTATGATGTACAAACCTAGAGACGCCAAGGCAAAGTCAGGCAGCATGTCTGCCAGTGGACGATGAACTCTTCATCTGAAGATTTGGCATAATACCCAACAGCAAGAAGCCTTTTACTTCTAGACATTATTGAAAGAGAAACGGGGATGGATGAACTTCAAATGTCAGGCTGAAGCTAAACGATTTTAGTTTAGGTCCATATTACTCAGAGAACAAAATGTGTCACACTGCGGCAATTGGGTCTTTGTAGTGAATGTTATACATTTTCCCTTCCCATTAATTAACTGAAAATACCTAATTGAGCTATTAGAATATGTGCTAAGGAAAACACAGGATCAGAGTGGTCTTCTACTTACCAGGGTCTGGAAGGTCAACTGGTAAGTAAGTTGACCTTCCAGATCAGAACCAGTCTTAAAGTAGGTAGTGTTGCAGAGGAACGTTCAGTTTGGTTATGAACCGCTCTGCTGAAAGCAGTTGCATTTACAGGTCTTTTACATTGTTGCGTCAATGTAACCACATTAACTGACTGGAGAACGACGCTTACGTCATAATCGGCTCATCCCTGCGCTTCAGGTGTAATGGATTCCATTGAGTGTGTGATTCCCTAATACGTCCATACTGTATGTAAATACTGTTTTTTTTTCGATTTTTCTCATATGTCTGTGTATTCGACACACGATGGCAATATAACCACATACACTGCAATGGAATTAAGGGAGAAAAGTAAATAGAAAAGGGGAAGAAAACTTGAGAGTAGGCTAATAATAACGTCATTCGACATAGTCAATACGTATATGTTTATCCTACGCGAATAGGCCTCGTTGGTACAAAGGTGTACACCGCTGACGCTGGACAGCACACGAGACCGCTGTAGGTGTTCAAATACTAACCACTGCTCTTTCACCGAAAAATAGGCTACTATTTCTTCATTCCAATGAAGCATAAAAATGCCTTAGAAATAATAATAACGCAAATTCCCGAGAAATATACTGAACGCTTTTTTTAAATAACAATCAAAGCGCTAGAAAAGAACAAATTATCAAATAGTTAGGCTAGTGGGACGGGACATCCTGGCTTGCACACATCCATTTGATTCAGGTAAGAGCTTTAGCTAAATTTGCTTTGTAAAGTGAACATCTTTACTTTCGTATTATATGTATGTTAGCTATCTAGATGTTTGTTGTATGTAAACCAAATTAACATGACGACACTGTGGACACAAGTCACGGCAAAATGTTAGATACAGTAGCTAGCCACAGTCCTAATGTAGCCACTTATGTGTGTTCAGTTAGCAATTGTTTTTGCTAAATAACAGTAGAGTAACCTAATGTTTGCTAAGTTGGTCTCATACCTAATCGTTAGTAATAACAAATGCTACCAGTAATGTGTATCTTGTTAGTTAATCATTGTAAACAAGTGCAACCGTAGCTACCAATAAATCATATATTTATTAAATTCAGTCCATACAGTAGTTGCTTCAGACACTGATATAGCCTAAATTGACTAATTTGCCTTGATTCTTGGTTAGCCAATTCCTTGAATACTGACTAGTTTACAAATGACTGTTTTTTATGTTCACTGCTAGGAGATAGATAGACCAGGATAAGTGTGAAGAACCGGTGCCCACTAACTGTTGATCATCCTGGTCTACAGGCCAGGAGGTGTGACAGGCAATGTCCAACAGAGCAGGTAGCGATGACATGAGTACTTGTGAGAATGGTAAGCATGGCATACTGAAGTTCGGTCTATAGAAGTTCTCAGTCTCCCATTGCTGGCTTGTCTCTCAAGTTAGCAGGGTAGGTCCATATTTGGGAGACCGGACGTTGCTGTAAGTGTCCTGAACATTGTGCTGACATTTGGATGACTTATTTCTTGCTGATTTTCTTTAAGTCCTAGACACGAGGGTGCAGAGGGAAACACTCTAGATACCTTGAGGGAACAGAGGACCAGACTACTTTCAGGGCATGTCTTCCTGAGTCATTTTACTGCTCCCAGTACCTCTACAGTTCCAGCCAATCTCACACAATCTGAAAAACAACCCATCAGTTTGGCACCAAGCTTCACTGGTTTCCATAATAGCTCATTTTGGCCTGTTTTATCCTCTCTATGAAACAATAACTGTTTTCCAGTCTGGATGGATGCTGTCCTGTGGTTGGATACAGCTTTGACAAATACAGACTCAGTCATTATCATGGGCCTTGTGGTCTGTACGTGTGTTTGACATGCATTTAATGTTTCCATATTTAATAAAATTATTTTAATTATCTTTTTTTCTGTCAGACATTCTTCAATATTCATATTTAAATTGTCTCTGAATAATAAATAGTAATGTAAGATATTTCAGCAATTAGACAGGAAGGGGTGTAGTATATGACCAATATACGACAACTAAGGTCTGTTCTTATGCATGATGTGACGCAGAATGCCTGAAAACACTTCTTTACATTGTACATCAGCCATTCACCTGAAACGTCCTGCGTTACTACTATTGTAAACCTGTTATAAACTTGTACCAGATCCTATAGCTAATCAACATTTAGTGTTTGAACAACCCAGTTTATAATTCTATACTACTAATCAGGCGACAGAGTTAACAACATTAAGATCTTAATTACTAATGTAAATAACATTTCACACTAAGTACTAGTGTTTAATCAATTTTATTTCAGACCGAGTCAGGATTCTGGGGAGTTTTAATTGTTCTGACACATTCTGACAATGTTGCTGATGTTAGATTTTAAGAAAAAATCATGACCCCAAAATAAGTGTGCTATACAGGTCCAGGCATTCATGTGATTCTCATATATAAAAAAACAGACTAGAAAATTAAACATTTTACTGGTTGTTGAGGGTCAGGCTGGTCTTCTGTTTCATAAGAAATTCTGCCAGGCTGTCCACCCAATCCATTCCTAGTAAGTTGTGCTCATCTACTGCTTGAAAGACTGTAAGCACTCATTTACAATTGAACACTGATTGCTGTAGTTTCTGTGTGTATTATCTAGTGGTTCTCCTTTGTCATCTGTAAATATTCATGCTGTAAGGTTGTATCAGTGTTCAATACAAATCAGAGCAGGAGGATGTATTACTGGAATACGGACCGTATGTTGGGTGGGTAATAAATTGTTCCACTCACCCACTGGTGTTATCTGTTCATCAAATTCATTTTATTGTCAACCCTAGTGGGTCTCCGTCATCCAACTAATTATCTCTGTCTAACACTTATTTAAAAATGTGTCTGGCAACCTGGTTTCCCTCCCTCAGGGCCATCCAGCACTGCCTGGTAAATGGACGTATCATCAGTGCCCCAAGAGTTTGCCGTTTATGTGCGTTGCCTCTGACCCCTGAAACAATGCAACGATTTACACTACCGACCTAAAGACTGGGTCTGGTCTGGAAGGTCATCTTACATACGAGTTGACCTTCCAGACCCTGGTAAGTAGAAGACACATCCTGTGTTTTCTTCAGCACATAATCTAATAGCTCAATTAGGTATTTTTGGTTAATTAATGGGAAGGGAAAGTGTATAACATTCACTGCAAAGACCCGATTGCCGCAATGTGACACATTTTGTTCTCTGAGTAATATGGACCCAAACTAAAATCGGTTTAGCTTCAGCCTGACATTTGAAGTCCATCCATCTCTGTTTCTCTTCCAATGTCTAGAAGTAAAAGGCTTCTTGCTGTTGGGTATTATACCAAATCTTCAGTTGAAGAGTTCTGCTCAAGTGTCGTCCCTTCTGCTAACTCCTGCTAATGTATGTGTTCTCTGAGTGTTGTGTAGCTGCAGCAACAGGTGACCACCATACTTAACCAGCTTCCTCCTGCTCCCAGACCAGCGAGACCCACACCTGACACACAAATACCATGAAGCCATGGACAAACTGACAAAGGTATCTCCATTTATTTGTTTGCTCATATGGGAAGTGTTTCCCTGAACCCCGAAATTTACAGTGCAACGCTTTACATCAATTTATATATTTTTAGGTGCTGCACCGAATGTCTTTATTCAACTGTCTCTCTCTCTTTCTGTGTAGGGCGTGCCTAATATCAGAGAGGAAGCCTACTCGGAACACTAAATCAAATGCTGACAACCTATAGGACACACTGGAGACGTGCATGTGAAAGCTGCCGGGTAGAGGTAGGGACAGAGACACATTTTGGGGCTTTATTGTGTGTGAAGAAACCTGGGTTGATGATGGACCTCTCACCCAGTTGTCTCTCTCTGCCTCGCCTTTCTTTGTCAGAATCCCACTGCAGTGTGTTCCTAAGCTGATCTCCGTTTCCTCGGCAACCGGGGTCATCCGTATTACACCTGTGGATACCACTTCCGGGTTCATGGCAAGACTGCTTCCAATGCGGTGTACTGGCTATCCACGTCTGTCTGTCTGTCTGTCTGTCTGTCTGTCCTTGTGTGCACCATGACCAATCAGCAAAAAAAAGAAACTGGGACATATTGGCGGTCCTATTCTGCAATTTGGAAATGTCAATGATAATGTGTGTAGACCAAAATATCTTTTAATTTTATGTAATTTAGATGAAATTGGAAATTATTTTATGTCTGTTGGCGTAAGATTGTGCTTAAAAATTCTTATCCAGCACAGCCAGAGGAGAACTGGCCCCTCAGAGTCTGGTTCCTCTCTAGGTTTCTTCCACCCTACTTGGGAGTTTTTCCTAGCCACTGTGCATCAATTTATTGTTGTTGCTTGCTCTTTGGGGTTTCTTGGCTGGGTATCTGTGCATTTTGTGATAACAGACAATATACAAATGGCTTTATAAAATAAAGTTTTTTCCTTGCTTGCATCAGATGTTGTTTTGCCTTCATTCAAAATCTCTATAGTGGAAATGGGTGTCATGTGTCTTGGTGGATATTGGATTCTGAGTGGAATTGCACAAAAAGATAGGTCTATAGTACACAGTTCTGAAAGATGAAACTTATTAAATTCCAGTATGATTAAACCCCTATAAAATTGCACAAGGGCAGTCATATAAAAGCTCAATTGTATTTGGGTCAAAATCCAGGGTGGCCACAAGGCTTACAACTCTAAGAATTTGTCTTTTTTTAGAGTAAACAAAGATGTTTTTGTTGGACAGAGTTTTAGGCAGTGCTTTATAAACAAAGTCCTGTGGCAGTCAGAAAATAAAAAGGGACATTTTTTTTTAAAGAATTTTAGAGGGGTGGGGTGGATCTTACCTCATGTTACCCTACTGAACAAATACATAAACCAACATGTTCGCCATTTTGGGAAGAAGACAGGCAAAAACTGCAAAAATTTAAAAATAAAATGAAGCATTTCCCAGCACTTTTAACAAGTTTATGAGATGAGCACCGTGGAACAGCTGATACATACATGGGGCCCTCTTGACCTTGTTAAGGAAAAACTAACAAAAAAGGGAATGGCAACTCTCAAAGACAGCACGAGCTAGTTAGTAGGCTGTGACTGGCTGATTAAGCAAGCTATTTAGCTAACAGAAGAAGCCACTATCTGCAATGTAGAGAGCACCTATGAAGTTATTGGAAGAGCTTTGACTATATTACAATGGCTGTTCAGATTGGACAGTTCAGACTTGTCTGTGGTGTTTCTGTAATATAGCTGTTTTGTCTGTCAATCACAATGTGCCTGTTAGACTAAATACAAAAAGGCGGAATTGTCCCCTTTTTTATTTCATAGATAATAACATCAGATACTTTAATTATATATTGACCGCCAAACTGGAAATGTCCCCGGTTTCCAATTCAGACATCTGGTCACCTTAACCAAAACAGCAAAATAAAATGACAGATGTCATAAACATATTACCTGGAGATTCAATAAGGTAGTTGTATATATCAGGATATGACACCTCCGGCCACTGGGTTGGGTCGTCCGTCCACTTTGATGGAGGCAGACTGAATGGACACTCAACCCCTATTTCTTGAGTTCTCTATATAACGATCAATGATCGACAACGACATATAATAATTGTTTGCCTGACTGGCCATAGTGTTTGTGCACCTAATAGCTAAAAAGCAATATGTTTTTCTTATTCTGTATGAATGAATTGGCAAAGACGTTGGATTTTGTATTCACGGCCAAATTAAATGGTCTGCTTACCCCCAAAAAAAACCGGGAGCATGACGCGAAGCAAAGTACCCGGATGGGCTGCTCTCATCATATTATAATGAGAAGGGTGTGTCTAAAAACATGCAGGGGATAGATTGGTTGTACAGTGAATACAAAAAGTCTACACACCCCTGTTAAAATGTCAGGTTTTTGTGATGTAAAAGAATGAGACAAAGATAAATTATGTCAGAACTTTTTCACCTTTAATGTGACCTATAATGTGAACAATTCAATTGAAAAACAAATTTAAATCTTTGATAGGGAAAAAAATAAATAAAAAACTCACAATAACCTGGTTGCATAAGTGTGCACACCCTTAAACTAATACTTTGTTGAAGGACCTTTTGATTTTATTACAGCACTCAGTCTTTTTGGGTAGGAGTCTATTAGCATGGCACATCTTGACGTGGCAATATTTGCCCACTCTTCTTTGCAAAAGCGCTCCAAATCTGTCAGATTGTGAGGACATCTCCTGTGCACAGCCCTCTTCAGATCATCCCACATATGTTCAATTGGATTCAGGTCTGGGCTCTGGCTGGGCCATTCCAAAACGTTAATCTTCTTCTGGTGAAGCCATGCTTTTGTGGATTTGGATGTGTGCTTTGGGTCGTTGTCGTGCTGAAAGGTGAACTTCATCTTCAGCTTGGTATTTGGAACTGGTATTTGGAACTGTTCATAATTCCCTCCACCCTGACTAAGGCCCCGGTTCCAGCTGAAGAAAAACAGCCCCAAAGCATGATGCTGCCACCACCATGCTTCACTGTGGGTATGGTGTTCTTTGAGTGATGTGCAGTGTTGTTTTTGCGCCAAACATACCTTTTGGAATTATGGCCAAAATGTTCAACCTTGGTTTCATCAGACCATAACACATTTTCCCACATGCTTTTGGGGGACTTGACGTTTGTTTTTCTTTGTAAGAAAAGGCTTCCATCTTGCCACCCTACCCCATAGTCCATTCATATGAAGAATACGGGAGATTGTTGTCACATATAGCACACAGCCAGTACTTGCCAGAAATTCCTGCAGTTCCTTTCATGTTGCTGTAGGCCTCTTGGAAGCCTCCCTGACCAGTTTTCTTCTCGTCTTTTCATCAATTTTGGAGGGACATCCAGTTCTTTATGTCTCTGTAGTGCCATACTTTCTCCACTCGATGATGACTGTCTTCACTGTGTTCCATGGTATATCTAATGCTTTGGAAATTCTTAAATTCTTTGGAAATACCTTCTCCTTACTGATATCTTTCAACAATGAGATCCCTCTGATGCTTTGGAAGCTCTCTGCGGACCATGGTTTTTGCTCTGAGATGCAACTAAGAAAATGTCAGGAAAATCCTACTAGAACAGCTGAACTTTATTTGTGATTAATCAGAGTCACTTTAAATGATGGCAGGTGTGTAATTACTTCTGTTTAACATGAGTTTGAATGTGATTGGTTAATTCTGAACACAGCCACATTCCCAGTTGTATGAGGGTGTGCACACTTATGCAACCAGGTTATTTTAAGGTTTTTATTTTTCATTTTTCCCCCTGGAAGATTTCAGTTTGTTTTTCAATTGAATTGTTCACATTATAGGTCACATTAAAAGTGGAAAAAGTTCTGACATGATTTATCTTTGTCTCATTCTTTTACATCACAAAAACCTGGCATTTTCACAGGGGTGTGTAGACTTTTTATATCCACTGTATAACCCTCAATGCTGAATACACACTAGAGCAATCGAAACCAGGTTTTATCTAGTCATATTCCTGTCTCCAGTTGGCCAGTCAGTGATATTGGGACTGTCCACTAGTTAGGCAAAAATCTTTTGGTACATCTAGGGTTTGAGACTGCCCCACGCCATCTCTCTCCGTTCAGTGTTTAGAATTAGATTTTCCCCTTCACAAAACCGCTAATTCTTTCCAACTCATCCACACTTGTTTAATATTTTACCAGAAGATGCAGAAGACAAGAGCAGACACCCCAACCTGCAGAAACCCAACTCTTCCAGGAGAGTTGGGGTGTGTGCAAGAGCCACATAACGCTTTAGAAAACCCATAATTCAGCGTTACCGGTCCTAAGCGAGTGTGTAGTCCGGTCGCAATAACAACAATTTACCTAAGAAATGTTTGTTTTTCAAAGGTTCACCACCAACGCGACATACATCCACAGATTTCGATCGGGTTTTATTTAGCGATTTTGCTGCCATCTTCACTTAGCTAGCTACTGTTGCACTGAAGACATTATTCTCATGAGCCCCTCCCAAGCAATGCATTTGATTAGGCTAACGTGTTTTGAGGCATTAGCCCAAGCAATGAATGTGATTGGGTTAACATGTTTTGAGACGTTACTAAAAAAACGTATTTCCCACACCTTTGCTACAAAAGTCCCATAGGTATTCCCCAGGCTTAGTGACAAGCTAGGACCTAGCTTTGGATGAACCTAAAATTACTGATGTAAATGTTTCTTTTATAGAGCATGTTGCTTCTTGGGATTTGGGTAGATGAAAAGCTGTCTTTTAAAAAACATTTTAGAGAGTTGGTGAAAAAGATAAAGATTAAAATTGGTTTCTTAAGTTGGAATTAATCATATCTGTCACGTCAGCATAGAAAGATGTGTAAGCAACTTTTATGTTGCCACTAGATTGTGGGGACCTACTATATATGCATGCCTCAGCTTCTGTACTCAAATCTCTGGATGATGTCTATCATTCGACATTTGTTTTATCATTCTTGCAAATGTTCAAACTCATCAGTCTTTAATATGCTTCAGTTGGCTGGGAGTCACTGAAATCCAGGAGAACCAGACATTGGTTGATGTTTTTATATAAGGCAGTCAAAAAAACTCCTGACCATCTAATAGAGAAGATTTGTTGGAAGAACAGTAGTGCTTCAGACATGCCCCACACTCAAGGAATGCCATTCAGGGTGATCTTAAAGGGATAGTTTGTTCAAAAATCATATTTCAGTGTCAGTCCCCTTACTCCCAGTTGCTCCTTCATACACATAGAGTAATTTTTTAAAACAATCCATTATTCAGCTCTGTTTCAGTCAGTAATTAGCGTTGTTAGCATCGTACAAATTCATAAATAGAAACCGTATGTACCCCTATCGCAAAGCTGCATTGCAAGCGGAAAACTACTCTAAAATACTCCAAATTAAGAAAAGTGGTGTTGTTTACCTCAAAGAACATGACAACGTTGTATTCCTTAAAATAAAGTTTTAATTTTTGCAATATTCTCATTTCAAATAAATGGGTACTTCCTTTGTTTGCTGGTCAGTTTTGTGTATTATAACACAGCAATCAGAAGCATTACTTGCAATCAGTCTTGTCTCCATGGGTTGAACTGGGTAAATTGATAGAATTGCATTTGCCTTTATTCCTCATCTAAGTGAACGTGGGTCACGATCCTCTGTATTAGTATGTTTCTTGCAAAAATTGTATGTCTCGTTGGCGAGGTTGCTCCATTGATTATACCACAATACGACTTGGGAGAGGCAGTGGTATTGTCCCAATTGCAGAGCGGGTAGAATTTAATTAACTCCAGGTAAAATTCACACTCACCTCGATGACATCACTGCCGAAGAACAGAAGCTGTGTATGGTGGCTTTAGGAAATAGTTTGCTAGTGCCAATTAGAATTCAGCCAATTCCGCCAGCTGTTTCTTCAGTGTACAGTTTAAAAAATGTATGCTACCATGACAAACAGACAAAGCAAAAAAAATAAAAAAAATAAATTACAATTTACAAGTTAACTTTGTTTTAAAGATCACATACTCTTCTTTAATTTGACAACACGTTAATGTAACTTGGGATAATATAATTGGTTTTCTCCCATTAACAATCAATTGAAAGAACGAACATCTAAGTTTGCATAAAACGACATATAACGACATTAAGTTGTCTTTTTAGCAATGGCAGTTTCCATATTTGAATAAAATTGGAAGAAACGGGAGAAAACAACCAACTTACTAATCAGCCGGTTACACAGCTACTGCAACTCTTTCCATTAGCTACAAGACAGACCAAGCAACCATGAGCTTCACAGCAGATGTGCTTGTCTATCAAGTTATCACGACATAGGGTTGCTGTTGTAATCTAAAAGATAATACCAACATTTCACAGCATAAAGTATGGACAACACAAAACTTATAGCCACAGTTTATTTCTTACTCACCTCGACATCATTATCGCTTTCAAGTACGTTTCTAACCTCGTATCACCAAACAACACAGAAACAATCTCTTCTAACGCAAAAAGTCGTGGCCGCTTTGGCGCTAGTATTTTGAGTAATGAAATTAACCCTTTAATTTAAACCCTTTTCTGGTTTCTTATTAATGACGACATCCATGGGAATACAGTAATAGGCTTTATCAGGTAGATTTTGTGACTTATACACAACTATTATTGTTAATGAAACATGCCAGTTCAACGACCGCTACAGTAATTTAAAAGGGGGCAGTCGACAGCATAATAAATAAATAAACATCGATTCTAGAGATCAGAATATCTATACAATATTGTGAAAAAAAGAATTGCGATTTTACATTAAATCTTTGTATTGGCACAGCACTACTAATAGCGCTAATTACATACTGGGACAGAGCTAAATAATGGATTGTTTTAAAAAATGACTCTGTGGGCCTTCTGGAACATCTCTTGGTAAGTGAAATTTCAGAAAAATATGAATTTTGGACGAAATACCCCTTTAAATTGAATGTTTTAGTGACTCTAAGACATTTTACATTTCTTTTAAATTGTGTTTTAATTGACAATTGTGATTGTTTTTCTCAAGGTACATTTTATTTTGTATGTGTTTTTGTTGTTGTAATACTGGATTATTGCTGTAAAAGACAACTTATTCTCAGTTGATTTCTCTGTATAAATAAAGGTCAATCAGTTTAGTATCATTTTACCTGATATGTTTTATTTCTGGATATTGATAATTGATTTTGAATGATTTGGTACAAATTACCTTTTTGTATACTGTTTTTTATAAATTGCAATACATACTATATGTTACAAATTTTCAGTATCTATGATATCTTGTGAATTCTCATTTGTTGTGGCTAACATGAGCTAGGCAATTAGATGGCTAACATTAGCTAGGATAGGGCTTAAGGGTTACAAAAATTAAGTCAATATTTGAAAAGTAGTAATTGTCATTTGTTTTTCCCAAATCACGTTTGATTCTAATCATATTAAAATACTGAGATTGGGTGAATCAAAAGTTACATAACTGATTAAAATGGCTGAGCAGTAACAAATTACTGAGATTGATTGTAGGCCTATTTAGAATGTAACATACCCAACACTGGTTTGTCTGCATAAATCATTGGCAGCATTCAAAGACAGAGAAAATCCAAAGGCTGTTGACAGAGGGGCCTTAAGTCCTTATTATAGCCCAGTCACTGTAGACCTCTGTTCTGTTGTGTGTGAACAAGGATAATGCATAATGGTACCTCTCAAAGCCAGGCAGTAAGGTGACAACCTTTTTTGGAGCCAGATCATGTAATTCTGTGATGCTGAGATAATGTCAGGGAAACTGACGTCAGTCCCCTTTAAATACAGCATGTCACCAGGCAGCTTGGTACACTGAACATTGAGGTGAACATGGTCAGCACTCATCGCTATGTGTTGGTCTTGATGGCTGTTGTCTTAGGGATCTGTAGTTCAGAGGATGAGATAGTGGTTCTATCCTGTCCAGAGTACCAAGAGGGCTTTGACGGATCCTGCTATGAATTTGTGGTTATACAGCGTACTTTCCTCAGCGCACAGAGTTGGTGTGAGCGGGGTGGTGGACACCTAGCCTTTATTCTGAATGATGAAACCCAGCAGTTCCTTCAGAAACACTTGCAGCCGGAGAAGGACTGGTGGCTGGGTTTGGCACCTGCCTCCCTGAACCTAACACTGGACTCTGCTGCTGAGGGTAAGAGGATGACTGAAGAAAACACAGATTGCTGATAACATATTTTATAATAATATGCATGAATATTGGAAGGAAATCAGCATCTTAGAGCAGTCTGTTTTGTGCAAAAACATATTTGAAAAGATTTTATGATTTTGTCCACTGTATTTGTTGAAGGTCTTATGGAAATAAGATGATAAGTCATATGATGACTTGATGAGAGTAAATATTGAATTGGCATTTTAATATTTCTACCCCTTTTCTGAGCTGTGGTGGAAACATATACATCCTGATTATTTTACTGAGAAATCAGTTAAGTTCCCCTGATGTCTGCTAAACTAACATGATCCGCCCACCTCCACATCAGATCTCTGGAGATAAAGATGGTTTATCTTGGTCTTGTATGACCAGTGCACCCTCTTAGATCTGCAGTAAAACTGAACAAAGACAGCTGTGTTTAGTGGCTATCTCACAAGTCAGCTGGCCTGTCTGTCTCTTGCTGAGTGATGTATATCTGTTTTATGTATGTGTTTATCTTGCACCATTGATAGGAGACACATTTGGATATCTCCTTTTTGCAGCCCTCAGCTGATGAGGAACACTTGACATTCAATATATGTTTTCAGCTGGGCTGGCAGTCCAGTCCTTTGACTTACACAGGCCTTTTCAATTCCCAAACAAAAAACAACCTTTCAATGTCAGGTCCCGTGGCTAATTATTTTGTTTTCTAATGTCTCATACCTTATTCCACTATTTAGTATTTAGGTATATGAAGCTGTTTAAGAGTAGGTCGAAATTAATATAACCACATGTAATACTGGATTTGGATTAGCTTATACATCCATCTTCCAAATGCAAGTCACACCCAGCTTTTCTATTTATTACATAAAATCAATCCGAAATGTAACAGATTTACATATCAGAAAATGTTTACAGAGGAGTAACATCATAAAGAGAACTGAAGCAGCCAGACTATTCAACTCAGACAAGAATTGTTGAAATATAAACATATGAATTAAGCCTTTATCATCTATTCTCATGACTACTGGTTTCCATACAATTTTGCTAACTAAATACTCAAACAAATATTTGTGCATCACCATGCGATATTGCTGTACAACTAACCTGCTAGGGAAGCGTTTTATGTAATCACTGCATGACTACTCCAGTGCTGTTCAACAGTGATATTCAGTTGCAAGTTGAGCCAGAAGAAAAACAAGGCTGTATCTAGGCCTAGAAATACTGAGCTCATGAGTTGCACCAACCTATTCCTTATGCTAGAAAATGAGAGTTTTGAGGGCAAAAACTGAATAGTATAATCAGTTTTAAAGTTGTTAAAATGTGCGTTGAATACTTGATCTCTTCTCAAAAACATTTTCTACAATGATTTATAACCTTTGATTTTGATTTTCAATTTAAGCCATGGTAACAACAATTTCTGCTCTCTGCTCACTTGAATCAATACAAAAAGCTTAACTTTTGAAAAGTTCATCACAAAAGAGAGATATATTACAAGAGATTCAATTTGGGATTTATCTATGAGCAAGTCAAAATGATAGTTTGTGCCAATTTCCTCTCCCTTCGTTTCCTTTCTCGACACCCCTGCCTAAAATTGTTTTATTATAAACACCTTTAATTACAGGCTCAATGTAAATGAGGCTCAATGTAAATGTAGCCACACTAAAATGTACCACTTTCAAACTCTAACAGTCTTTCACTAACTTTAGACACTACTGTAGCTGTGTCTCTTCATTACCCTGAGCAAGACTGTCAAATTTGGACCTGTGTGCCTCCCTTTCATCATGTGGGAATAATCATCATATATTAATAATTGCAACAAATCTTAAAATATATCAATTTACTCTACAGAATTCCTACATAATAAAACTGGTTTCCCTTCTGTTTTGAAAAGAAATAATAAAGAAGAAATACCTGTATACCAGCTTACTGGTGTGCATTGTCAGATACAGTGTATCCCTGTTAATGCCAAGGATTTGTAAAATTTCAAATGTAAAATTTCTCAGATGGAAAAAAAGGTGAGAACAGCCCAGTAACACTGACTATTTAGTTATTTAGCTTTGTCAGATAGTTGGCATAGCAAAACACCACTGTTCACCAGAACCTGACAAATCGAGTGTGAGTTGGAACCTACAGAAAACAACTATACAAAACATATAAAACAACTGTACGCCTGAATAACAACTTATTATACACACCTTAACAGTCTGATATCTACATGTCCAGGATTAAACAGCTGTATCATTTTCTAAGAACAGATGTAAATGAATGCAATTAAATAATACAGGATATAGAAAACATGGATTGGTATATGTGTTGGTGTGATCCTCAGGTCCTCTCTCCTGGCTTGATGGCTCTGATGTCAGCTATTCTAACTGGTTGAATGACCCTGCTCCTGGAGCTCATTGTGCCCACATCCTGAGGAGCTCGGGGTTTCAGTGGGAGGCAACAGACAACTGTAGCCAGGAGCTGCACTTCATCTGCCAGTTTGGTGTGTGTGTGTGTGTGTGTGTGTGTGTGTGTGTGTGTGTGTGTGTGTGTGTGTGTGTGTGTGTGTGTGTGTGTGTGTGTGTGTGTGTGTGTGTTTGTTC